>CAJNOP010000444.1:69115-171186 GCA_905250075.1 Rotaria sp. Silwood1
ACGTCTTTTCTTCTAAATAGCAAAATAATAAAACAGACTTTGTAAATCATAACCCCTTTGTGATGTGATGTCGGATTCCATGCCTCCGTCAAAATCTTTCTTCTCTTAAGCAATTAAATAATTGAACAGACCATGCTGAGAACAATTCATTTCTCATCTGATGTTTGACCATGTTCTCCTCTCGAAATCTGTTTGTCTTACACAAGAAAATTATTGAGCAGAAATCTGGTCTAGATGATCGATTCATTATGTAAACTTCGATGATACTCCTTTCTCAGGATCTTTCTCGTTGAAACATCCAAAAAATTGAACAGAACGCTGCTGATGAGAATCTATTTGTCTTGTGATCGTTGATCGTATTCCTGTATCAAAGTATTTTTCCGTAAACGCTGGCAAAATAATTGAACAGAAAGTTCTTAATCAAAACCCATTTGTCATGCGATCTTGGATCATATGCGTGTCTCGAATTCTCTTTTCTCATAAATGAGAAAATCATTGAACAGGATGCTGTTCATAATAATCCATTTGTTATGTCATCTTTGACTATATTCCTCTGAAAATCTCTTTTCTTTAAACAACGAAATAATTTAACAGAACGTTGCTGATGATAATTGGTTGGCCATGTGACCATTCATCCTGTTTCTCTATCATAATGTTTTCTCTGCTAAACAACTAAATAATTGAAAGGAAGTTTGTTAGAAATAACCCTTTTGTGATGCAATCTTGGACCAGATTACTCTCTGAAAATCTCGGTGTCTGAAACGCAAAATAATTGAACAGTAACTTGCTAATCATTATCCATTGATGATGTATTCTTTGATCAGATTCCTGTGTGAAAACCTCTTTCACGTAAAGAACCAAATTATTTAACAGAAATCTGATGATGATAATCCCATTGTCATATGGTGTTTCATCATTATTCCGTCCAAAAATCTTTTTCTCTTAAAGAAAAATATAAGTGAATAGAACGTTAGTAATCACAATTCATTACCCATCTGACCTTTAATCAATTTAATGCCTCAACATCTTTTTCACTTAAATAATAATATAATTAAAGAGAACGTTGCTAATCATAATCCATTTGCCGTGTGGTCTTTGACCGTGTTCCTCTCACTAAATGTTTTTGTCTGGAACAAAAAAAAATTGAACAGAACTTTCATGATGGTAAACCATTCATTATGTGATCTTTGATCATATTCCTTCGTGAAAATCTTTTCGAATCAAACCAAAAGTATAATTGGAGAGATACTTAATGATGATAATCCATTTGTCTTGTGACCTTTCTCCATATTCGCTCAGAACATTTTTTTGTCTTAAACCACAATGCAGCTGAACAGAACCTTCATGCCGGTAATCCATTTGTCACATGTTCTTTGATCATTTTCCTTCCTGAAAATTTGTTTCGCTGAAACAACAATATAATTAAAGAGAACGTTACTGATCCTAATCCATCTGTCGTGTCATCTTTGGCCATATTCGTCTGACAGAATCTTTTTCTCTTAAACAACAAAATTTTTGAACAGAACCTTGATGATGATAATCCATTTGTCATGTGATGTTGGACCATTTTCAACTCTGAAAATCTTTTTGTCTTCAACAGCACAATAATTGAACAGAACCTTCTTATTGAAAATTCATCTGTCATGCTGTTGTTGACGATATTCCATTCTCAAAGTCTGTGTATCTTAAACAACAATATGATTGAACAGGACCTTATTAACGACAATTCATTAGCCCTCTAATCACTGAACATATTTCTCTCTCAAAATCGTTTCGTCTTAAACAGCACTATTGTTGATCACAATCTTGGTGATGGCAATCTATTTTTATGTGATCTTTGACCATATTCCTCTGCCAAAGTCTTTTTCTCTTAAATAGAAAAATAATTGAGCAGAACTTTCATAATTGTTATTTATTTGTCTTGCGCTCTTTCGCTAAATTGGTCTTTCAAAAACTTGTTGCCTTTAACAACAGAATAATTGAACAGAACCTTTCTGATGAAAAACAACTTGTCGTGTGATTGTTCATCATATCTCTCTAGGAATATATTTCTTGTCTTAAGCAGGTTAATACTGAACAGAGGTTTTCTCATGAAACTCGACTTCTGATGTGATTCTTAATCATATTCTTGCCTCAATATGTTTTTTCTCTTACATATGAAGATAATTGAACTGAACCGTCGTGTTAATTATCCATTTGTGATGAGAGCTGTGTTCATGTTTCTGTATGAAAATGTTTTTCTATTACATAACAAAATATTTGAACAGACTCCTGGTGAGGATAATTCATTTGCTGTGTGATCTTTTACCATATTTCTCCATGGAAAGGTTTTGTCTTTTAAAGAACACAATTATCGAACACAACCCTGGTTTTAACAGTACATTTGAATGTGATCTTGGATTATGTTCTTGTCTCAGAATCCTTTATTCATAAAGAACAGAATACTTGAAGAGAACTTTGATGTTGATGATCTATTTGCCATGTGATCTTTGATCATATTTCGCTATGAAAATCTTTTTGTGTTAAATAACAGAATAATTGAACAGAATGTTGTTGATGATATCCCATTTGCTATGTGATCGTTGATCATATTTCACTATGAAAATGTTTTTTCTCTGAAGTAACAAAATAATTGAACACATCGTTGCTGATGATAACCCATTTGTTTTGTGATCATTGATCATATTTCTCTCTCAAAATGTTATTCTCTGAGACAACAAGATAATAGAAGTGAACCTTCGTACAGATAATCCATCATTCATGTGATCTTTGATCATATTGGCCTCCCAAATCATTTTGTCTGAAATGAAAGAATAATTGAACACAAGATTGTTGATGATAATCCATTTGTTTTGTAATCATTTATGATGTTTGTGTATCAAAATGTTTTTTCTCTTGAACAAGAAATAAATCGACAGAACCTTGCTGATGATAGTCCATCTCTCATGGCATTGTTGATTATGTTTCTCTATGAAAATGTTTTGTCTCTGAAGTAACAAAATAATTGAACACATCGTTGCTGATGATAACCCATTTGTTTTGTGATCATTGATCATATTTCTCTCTCAAAATGTTATTCTCTGAGACAACGAGATAATAGAAATGAACCTTCGTACAGATAATCCAACATTCATGTGATCTTTGACCATATTGATCTCCCAAATTGTTTTGTCTGAAACAATAGAATAATTGAGCAGAAGATTGCTCATGATACTCCATTTGTTATTTGATCATTGATGATGTTTGTGTATGAAAATGTTTTTTCTCTTGAACAAGAAATAATTCAATAGAACCTTGCTGATGATAGTCCATTTCTGATGTGATCGTTGATTATGTTTCTCTATCGAAAAGATTTTTTCTCTTGAATATCATGATAATCGAAGAGAATCATGCTTATGATAATCGGTTGTTTGTGTGATCTTTGATCATGTTTCTTCTTCAAAGTCTTTTTTGTCTTGAACAACAGAAAAATTGAACAGAACCTTGCTAATGATAGTCCATTTGTCATGTGATCGTTGATCGTGTTATTGTATCAAAATGTCTTTTCTCTTGAACAAGAAATAATTCAACAGAATCTTGCTAATGATATTTCATTTGCTATGTGATCGATGATCCTGTTTCTCTCTCAAAATGGTTTTTCTCGTAAATGACACACAATGGAACAGAACTTTGTTGATGATACTCCATTTTCCATGTGATCGTTCACCATATTTCTCTATGAAAGGCTTTTTTCTCTGATAAAAGGTAATCGTCGAACAGTACCGTGCGTATGATAGCCCATTTTTATGTGATCTTTGAGCATTTTCTTTTCTCAAATGCTTTTTCTCTAAAAGCGCAACATAATGGAGGTAATGCTGGCTAGTGAAGATTTATTTATTCCGTGATTTGTGTTAGGATACAAGAGTCAAGCTTGGTATGGTTTATGTGGCATGATGGAAGAATGCATTGAAGAAAACTATTGAGCTACGATGAAATTCGCTAGTGAGTAAGACGACGGTATATTTTGTTTTAAGAAGGAAATTATAATTGAACAATGGCTTCATTGAAGTCGTTCGTACATGTTGTTATAATTTTTTCGTTAACATCGGTAGGTTCTTATGAATAGTGATGAACTAAATATGTGTATTCTAGTTTTCACGCAGGCATTCAGCTTCGGATTGATAAATGTTATAGAAGAAGTCACGCCTATGATGTGAGGTAGCGTAAGAGTGTATATGAACCAGAGTTAATGTTGATATGCATGTAGATGATAATCATCGACTGTATTCTCAATTTCTATGCGTGTTAGGGAGATCTCAATGTATATGAATACCGATATAGTTTCGATCGTTTATGACAAGTAAGCTAAGTAATTGTGCCAATAATAGTATATATAATCATTATGCTAAAAAATATTCGAATATTCCTGCCTTAGAAACATTCTATTGCTATAGAGATGATTGCAAATGTTAGGTTTGGATAGCATTTTACTTTTTGGATATATGCGTTGGAACAAAATTATAAGAAATAAGTGTCTGAAAGCTAATTATGTTTGGTATAAAAGAAAGAAATGCACACACGAAAAAGACACATTGAAACTATTTAATATCGTTTGATTTTTAAAATATCTTAACTTTTTGTTTTTTGAAATGATAGTGGATATCTTGAGAGTAGGGTATCGGTGTGTGGGTGGGGTTGTGAAGTATAGGTGTTGGTGTCGGTATGAGTCGCGTGTGAGTGTCGGTGTGGGTGTGCGCGACGATGGAGATAGCAGTTACGTCAAGCATCGCCGTCACACCCACACCCAAATCCTCATACAGCCACAACGACAACCATGATGTTCGTAGCACTATTGATGAAAGTAAATGCGATGCACAAAATCTTGATATCGAACAATGTAGATTAGAACATCAAGGTTCTAAAGATTTTATGAGTGCATCAATGAAAGGAAATATTGAACCAGAAAAAGAATTTTTAGGAGCAAATTTAATAAGGGCTTCTTCGCATACTGTTTTACCCATGAATACCACTTCTTCAATGTTGACTTTAATAACTGCAGCTAAAGAAACTGTTGAAACGATCTTCATGTATTCTAGAAGCACAACGTTTGCCTAGTGATGCATTTCAAACGTAATTTACAGTTTATAGTGATTGTGATTATAAAAAGCACAAATTTCTTCAGAGTTCATCTTGGAAGACAAAGTTATGTCATTTGAAATCATTTATGAAAAAAAAATTAAAGCGAACGATTTTGGTGATTATGAAGAAGCGATTGAAATCGAATTGTGGCAGAAGTTCAGCGATGTGAACAGTCAGAAGGAATTTCTCACATCATTTTAATAGGAGATGCTCCAGCAAAGGATAAGAAAGCAATAGACAGAGATAGACAAACATATAGTGTTGAAGCATATTGGAGTAAAAATAAATTTAAGATTCCAACTCATTATACAGTTGAGATACAAAAGTTAAAAGCTAAAACTATTCCTGTTCATGGATGTGGGATGTGGGGGTGGGAGTGGGTGTGAATGAAGTCAAGGCCAGCACCGACACCCACATCCCACACCCTTACATTCAATCTATAAAATTCATTCTACTTCTGGTGAACATTACCTTCATAGACATTTAATAGACAATAATAATAAATTATCGGATAAATTAGAAAATAAAATCATGTAACTACCAAAGGATATCAAGATACAACTTTTCTTAATGAGATGAATATGAATAAAATAACAATAAAATTGTCTACATGAACACGATACCGTTTGAGTCCCGGTGGTACACATATGTACCACCTTGAGAATTTTCTAATCCTTAAGTTTTTGAGAATCTTGGAGAAATATTTTCGATAAATACGAGAAGCCGATAGAGGTCCGTAGAAGCTGGCACGGATGATAGGATGTATGGATGCCATTGAAAAGGTGTACCATGTCAAGTTGCTTTAGTCCGAAAAAGCTTTGACCACATAACCTGATTTTTTTAAAATTTAATATTGTAGTTGATTGCGCTGTGACATATGCCCTATTTAGACATCAAAATTTGTAAAAATTTCTGGGTAAAAATTGTTTTTGTGGTATCGTAAAAACTATGTATGTCAGTAATGAAATAAAACAATGGTTCAGCATTTATAATACCATTTTTTTGTCAAAATGCAACAATAACAAAGATGTTTTAATTTTCCTCTGGTCACGTGCTTTCTTTATTGTAATTTAACCACATGCTTCATGATGTCGCCCAGTTAGTTTATATCAAGTTTCATCAAATTCGGTTCTGTAGAAAAAATTCAGGACTCAAAGGGTTAACACGATATAGGTCGGTCAGAATAGAATCGTTCGTTCTTTTGTTTATAGATCATAATTTCAATTCAAAAAGTTATATTTTCAAATAAATTTAAAAAATAATCAATGAATTCGTTTTATTCGTTATTAACAATTACTTATTACAATGTATTTTGCCAGTGCAGCGAGATTTTTTCGTATAAAACAAACTCACGTATCATCTGTTTATAGTGATTATTTGACAAGGTTATTTCTTCTTTTTTTTTACTGCAACGTTGCTCGATATAAATATAGAATGACATCATATTACGAAATACTCAAACTCTTTTTTCTGTTGTCTTGCGAAATGACATAGAACATACGCGTGTACGTCATTTACTTTTGCAAATTCATACATAAGTTTCATATTAGGAACACAATCATGGCAATCAATAAAGACCATATTTCAGAATTCAAATTAATTTTGATCGGCGATAGTGGTGTTGGTATGTTGGATCATTTGTTGCATTTTCTCTAATATACGATACTGAACGCTTTTAGGTAAAACAACATTTGTTACACCATATATAATAGCCGAATATGAACCGAAGTATATAAGCGACTTTCCTTTTAGTGTGCATCCATTAAAATTTTATACCGATTTGGGTGAAATAATTTTTCATGTTTGGGATACAGCAGGTCAAGAAAAATTTGGTGGTAAGTTAGTAAAATAGTGATCATCATTGATTATTTCTATTGTTTCTTCAATAATAGGTGTACGTGATCGTTATTATCTCGGTGGACAATGCGCTATTATAATGTTTGATGTAACATCACGGATGAGTTATCGAAATGTTCCTCTATGGCATAAAGATATAATTCGTAACTGTGACAATATTCCAATTGTTTTATGTGGAAATAAGATTGATGCGAAAAATCGAAAATTAAAAGCTAAATCAATAACATATCATCGAAAAAATAATGTGCAATATTATGAGATTAGTGCTCTGTCAAATTATAATCTTGAAAAACCATTTCTTTTGTTAGCACAAAAACTAACTGGAAATAATAATCTTCAATTTGTTTCCCAAGTTCCATTATTAGTATGTCTTGATATAATTTGAAATTCTTTTTTTTTTCATAACATTGAATCATTTGATTTTTAGCCGCCTGCAATACATTTGGATCCGGATATACTTCGAGAAAATGAACTTCAATTAATACAAACAACATCTCATCCATTACCTAATGATAGTGATGATGATGATGATTTATAAAGAAAAACATCTACATATGTCAAAAAAAACCAAATATGTTCAACAATGATAATAAATCATTTTTCCTTTTTGGCTATATATTTGTTCTTCTTTGAAAAAATTTTAGTACTAGTTTATGATGTATACTTTGCATGTATAGATCTTACTTTTTCAATCGAGGTTTTTTCAGGTCTTGACCCGAAAAAAACTAAATTTCTGAGGGTGTAGGTATTGCTTCAACAAGAAGAGCTGAATTCACACCCAAACACTTAGAAACAACATGTCAGTCCACATTTCAGCTCAAAAGAGACTGCACTGAAAAGCTGATTGAAATGAAAATACAGTGATTGCAAATATATATATATGTGCATTAAAGATGGAACATTCTGTCTACATATCATAAAAAATAGGTATACGTCGTCATTACAACATAAACAAAAACGAGGCTATGAAGTGTTGTTCTGATGAGTATAAACGACAAAAAAATAGTACATCAAGAGTAACAAAAACAAAAGAAAGTCTAATCGTTGTCACGAAGTTTTGGTTTTTGGGTGTGAACGAGTGTAATTTGTATTGATTGATCATCAAGTTTATAATCATGTCAAGTATTTATTCATTTTTCAAAACAAAAAGAAAAAAATTTATTTTATCTATAGTATTACAGGAATAATCTGAATCGAATAAATACCGTTTAGGATAAGTAAACACTAGATAGCCAATATCATCACAATTATGACATGCTTTTCGTCACTTATGTTGTTGTTGTGAATAACATGTTGCCTATGACGATAAGATGATTGTTGCCATGTTGTTCAGATGCTGTGTTTATACCATTTGTTTGTGTTGTTGAACAAGAAGTCGGCACAAGTCCTTGTGAATTATTTTTATTAGCTGTAACAGCTACTGTTGCTATATTTGGAGCAAATAATCCTGTAAAAGCTATTAGAAAGATACAAGATTCTATTGAATTATAAAGAAATAGATATATAGTTAATCATGTTGCATGATGTTGATTTTGAGATGGACCATTAGATAAAGACAATAAAGAAGGAGGGGGGTAGTGACGGTGATGTAGGTACGCCACCATGGGTTCCATTTGTTACTGTTGCTATTTCAAATAATTTTGAACTTGAACATGATAAAAAAGATGATCGAACACCTTCATAATTAATTAAAATATGTTTGTAGTGATGGCGATCAGAAGTAGATAGTGAATGAATGATTTTATTGTTGTTACATAAGTAGACATTCATCGGTCTTAATAGAAGAAAACTTAATGAAAAACTGAAGATATCTCTGACATATCTAACAAAATCTACCCCGTTTGTTTTTTTTTTCGAACTTGTTTCAGATTTCCTCATTTCTCTTAAATATAAACTGAAATTTAATTCTAATCAAACATTCAAAAAGAACAACAAATTCTCGTTATCGACTATCGTTTGTGATTTCTATGAAAAACGTTTAAATGAATTAGATATTGTGTCTAGAAACTTTTGACTTATTCTTTATGTAAAAGTTTACTTCACTCGTAGAATATCTTCGCAAATAATCTTAATCTTCTGTAAGAATAAAGTCAGATCGATGTATTCTATGAGTTTGAGTTTTTTTCTTCACATCGTATTTCTGATCTGGTTTGTGTACTCTCATGTGTTAGAACTATTGAACGAGCTTGTTTAACTACATCCATCTGTTGTTGAATAGGTAATTCACATTCTAAGAAAATACCAAAACACGTTTATATAAAAAATAAAATATAATACATAATTGAATGAAAGTACGGAGAAGTAAATGAATAGGTATTATGTAATCATACATCATCATGATAAACAATATTTGATAAGTAATCAATAAAAAAAAACCATGAATTATTTGTCGTTGTATTTTTTGTTGTTCCATGAAGAAATTATTCCAAGTTATAATGATCAAGGATAAGAGCTAAGATTTTCCGAAGTTCATTGTATCAATAAGAAAAAATTTACTTCAACTGTTTTATGAATTACAACTTCATATGATCAGTAGAAGTTGATCTTAATACCACTAAACATATTTCATGATCATGGATTCTTTGCTAAACAATCAAACTTCAATATTTTCGATGTGAATGTGGATCTTCTTTCTTAACACACCCGCACTAGATTTTAGTAAACCCAGTGGTCGACGCAAGTTCGTGAAATTTTAGACAAGTGCATGTTCAGTTGCTATCAATCTTATATTTGCACTAAAAATGGACGAAAAAAAAATATCACAAACAAAATGTTTGATGATAGAAATCATTCATTCCATCATCAATCCACAAACAAGAAACATATATTAAAGTTACAGTTTCGATTTGACCATTGTAACCGGTAATCTATAATTGTTTCTGAAATTTTGCACTTCTGGCGATAGAAGAGGTGATTCTATTGATCCATAGCCAGCATCTGCAACAAGCATTTGAGGTGACAGAGATCGTGGTGTGACCGCCATTCGAACTAAGAGACAACAAGCCACTTCTTGACTCTTGTCAAGAATCATTGTTTGTGAGATGTAGAAGGCACGTTCATCCCATCCGACTAAACGAGCAATGAATGTAAATCGGTCGCCTCGTGACACACTCTGCAGATATTGAATCTGAATGGCACTGACTAGGAGAGATGTTTGAGGTTCTTTCTTTCTTCGAATTTTGATCGCGTCCCATAGTCCAGTTTCGCCAAGCAAAGCAAATCGACTAAAATCAGCTTCACGTAAATAGCGAGCATTATTCATATGCCAATTCATATCCATGTCACTCAATCCACAATAATTATGTGTGACCGATTCTATCCAGAGATTTTTCTTCTTTTGTTGACTGAATCGATATCGAAGACGAATATCAAGGGCACGTATAAAATAACCAATATCGAGCATCTTTCTATCAAAAAAAGACCAACAAGATAAAAATATCTTGGAGTACAGTGATTATATCAAAATCATTCTATTGACCAACAGAAGATAACCAATAAAAAAAATAAGAGGACACCATTCTATTGTAAACTGTCGGGAGAGGGAGTATGTTCTCGGCCTCAAGTACATGATTCTTTGCACACAAATAATCAAATTCACGTATTTTCGATGAAACGTTTCTTCTTGATCTTATATTCTACATATTTCAAGATATTTCTATTTTAGACTTCACGGTATATGAAACTAGTATTCAACTCAATGACAAGTATTTGAAAATTCGTTCGCCGAGATATTTCCTACGACCATAATGAATCTTTGTTTAGCAGCAATATGCAAATTGCGATGTAAGTGTAAATAAATCAAATAAGAATTTAGTGCATAAGAAAACTAATGAAGCTATCTGGTTTTTTGACACTCATGTTTTAGCAGGAAGTTGAACTTCTGTTGTTTTTGTCAAATTGATGGAAAATTTCAAGTTCGATTGACTTTAAAAAAGCCGTCATACTTCATCACTGGATGCAGTTTCATTAAGTTGTTTCCGTTTGTTTCTACTACTCGTGACCGTCAATCAACTGATAAATGGTTAAATTTATCGATCAATAAACAACATGTTGTGTGATTATGTATAAAAGAGACGTGTCAATTTACGGATTAAATATTCGAAGGAATCTAGACCTGGCTCTATTAACTTGAGAATCTATTTTCATATCTGAGTTTTCTCAGATATTCATAAAAAAAAAACGTTTTGGCAGTGAAAATAAAGTTTCAAATTTGTACAATGTCTTTTTGAGACACAATAAGAGTTCTGAATTTTTAAATGGTGTTTTCAATGAACTTTATTATTTCTTTGACCTCTGAAGGAGAATGAGGAATCAAAATTTCACTGAAAATGGAAAGTCACAGGAGGAATTTCCAGCAAAAATAAGCCAGTAAAGTTTTTCATATTAATTTCAAATAATACTTTTCTCTGCAGTCAAATAGGGATTCTTCTGTTCGAATATTAATTTAAAAAATCCACCAATTCACTCTAAATTAGAGTAGTTAAAACAAAAATACTTCACTAGACACCAAACTTCAAGTTTAAAGTAAATGTCGTCAGAAACAACACATTGAATTATTTGTTCAACAAAAAAGAAGTCTCGCTAGTTTATAAGATTGTGTGGATGTTGGTAACACACAATTCAATATTCACACCCACATCCACACCCACCCTACTTCTTCTACAGTATTACAACAATTAGAACGTATTTTGGGTTGAAAATGAATGTGATTACTTAATAATTATCAGAAAAGCTTTGCCTATTTTTGATTTAAAAGATAAATTTTGTTTTATATTTAAACAACAAAATATAAAAAGTTCTTTTATTATTTTAAACAGAATAAATATTAAAACTTTATCAGAATGAAATTTGCTCTAATTTTTAATACATTCGACAAAATAACATTCTTTAATCTTAAGATTTTCAACAGACATTATTTTCTTGATTGATTAATTTTCAACTAAATTTATTTTTTCAGACATCCACATATTATTTTTTTACAAAAAAACAATATGTGTAACGAGTAAACATATGCAACTATTGAATGCTATTAGACTTCACGTGATGATTATGAATAGGTTTCAGTAAGACTAAAAAAAATTTAATAGGATTTAGATCTATGATCCGTTTTATTAAGAACAAAAAATTTCTGGAAACTCCAAAACAAAGAATCACGAAGTTTTTTTTCAAAAACTATCGCGACGCTGGAGAGACTTTCATAAAACGGACGCGCCCATGGAATAAAAACATGGCAAAAAATGATATCGAAAATGAAAAAATTGCCATTTTTCATCATGAAATGGACATTTCTCATGCATGTATTTCAAAATCATGCACGACTTTGGCACGTAAATCAGTCCATAAAAATGATTAAGAGTGTGGGTGTGGATGCGTGTAAAAGTCTTGTCTTTACTCGCATCCTGCCGTCACCCACACCGAGTCACAATACCAAAATACCTTTATTCCATATTTCGCAGGCTTGTTGCGCTTATACTGTCGAAATTTACCACGACCATGAGTAGGTATTAGTTGTTAATCGACTGTTATTGAACCGCCTGGAATATAGCATATCTCTAGCTATACTAAAACCATAGTCTGAAATTCACTAATTGAAGCCAGTTTGTCTACTTTTATTATTGTCTCCTGTTTTGCTGCATCATTAAATCTGCAGAATCGCAGTAGACTGTCCATGCAATTCTTTGTCATGGTCTCCTGGAATATGAATCGACCGTGATTTATTGACCATAATTCGTAGAGATGTTCATTTTGAGATCATTGGATGCCTCCAAGTGCCAACAGTCCAAAAAATGCCCAAATATCTTCACTATATTTGTCTCTCTGACGATCATAGATATCATTTCTTCTCTAAATAAAAGTTGGCAAGTATCTTTTACTGTTTGTAATCTTGCTGCTGGACGTCCGATACCATGTTGTTGCCGTAGAAGGATGTGAGTGTGAATGAAAATAATACTAACAGAAACTCACACCCTCGTGTGTTCAATATAAATATATTATTCATGGGAAGTCAATCTATCTAAAATCGATAGCCAAGAAAAAATTCTGGATAACCATTTACTCCATATACTAGTTATTGAAACATGAGGTAACTAGATGAAAGAAAGAAGAAAAAAAAAATATTTTTATAGATGAGACTATTCAAATGTATACTTGTTTGTTGTCACTATTGATCCATAAGTGTATAGTAGGATAATATCGATTATGACATCGATACGTAAAATTAAGTCCATTTTGACAATCTACACTCTCACGTTTAAGCCAATCTTGCATGAGACGAAATGACTCTTGTGCATTGATATCAAGAGACCAATTTAATGAAACAAATGATAATGATGATTTCAAATGTTTGAGAATATAACAAACTTCTCGATAAGATTCTACACGTGCAATATGTATACGTTCGAGATGTGAAAATAATTGACATAATCGTGATGCACAACTGACTCTATGAATATGAAGTATACGAATTTGTTCAATATTATTGATTTGTTGTTGACGACCTATTGGAAGAGTTTGAAGATGAAGTTGATATACTCGAGGTAAAAGATTTGGAAACAAACATTCAAGATCATTGATTGAAACAGTATAAAATAACTTTAGACAATATACTTGTGTTAAATCTACAATAAATTGTAAACGATTGAATACGTTTGAATTAGATAATGAAAGTATTTTAACATGTGTAAAACGATAATCTGGTATTGGTTCTTGTAAAGATTTCGAAATTGTCAATTCATTGATACAATCATAGAAAAGAGATTGATCAGATGTAATAGTTGTATATATTGGTAAACGAAATGATGAAAATGTACTATAATAAGCAGATTTATCAGCAAAACGAGGTACGGTGAATAGATGTGATGGTCGATTATTATATGCTATAAACCATTGTTTTTCTTCAAGCCAAAATGATGAACAAAATGAATTGATTAATAAATATGGAAAATTGACTATATCATGTTTGGTTGTAAAATTAAAATTGAATGTAATAAGATATTTGGTTAGAATTGACCATCGTTCACCATTACATAAATCAACAAGATTACCATTGATTTGCAATTCTAAATGTTTAAGATATGGTAATTTTAATAAAAACTCTTCAATATCAACCATTGACATCCATACATCTAAAGGAAGAAATTTATAAATTAGTTTTTGAAAACGAGTAATTAAGATCCTCTTCAAAAAGTTGGTTCATATGTCGAAAAAAATTTTCAGCCTTATGTCTTTTGATTTGTTGGAGCTTTCGCAATTTTAGTATACATCAGTAGAAACACTGTATTCTTTTCGGGATCTGTTCGCATCTCCAATGGCATTCGACTATCTTAAAACATAGGATGAAATTGGTTAGTGACTTACCTGATTTTTTTTTTTGTTAAAAACCGGTCTTAGTCGAAGAAAAATGTTTTAATTATTTATTATGTTATCGAAATTTCGCTGTTTTCACAGAATTTTGCAATTTTTCTGAGGATTTGCACTTGACACATAGCTGAAAGAGTAATAAAAAGAAGAAAATCAAAAAAACGAAGATCACTACCGTCACTAACCTCAAATGTCTTCTTAAAAATAGAAAAATATGTTTCATCCTATGTCTTGCGGTAGTCGAATGCTTTTAGAGACGCGAAAGACTTCAAAATAGGTACTATACATGTGTCGTTTTTCATACCTAAATTTAATACAAGTCGTTTTAATTGAGTTGGTACTTTGTCCATTGTCTTCCATTGACCTCCTGTATGATTCGTAACATCAAGAGACCAGAGCATTGGCAATAAACTTAAGATCTGTTGTAATTCATTTATTGTACAATTATGTACAGTTAAATATCGAAGATTAGATAAAGAAATCATGACACAACTTGCATTGTATACATCAAGCTGTTTTAATCGATAAGGAAGTAATTTCGTAATTGTGCAATCTGGTATATTTTTGTTTGATAAATCATAACGAATAATTTTGAATGATTCAAGATATTTATTAATGTTACTATTAGTTAAATTGTCAATCAAATTCAATAATAAATCATTTTCAATATCAATTAATGTTATTGAACGAAGAGAAGTAAATTGTTCAATATTGAATAGAGTAAAAAAGATTTGAAATTGTTCAGGTGTATCATCACTATTTGATAGAATAAGTGAAATAATTTGATGTGGTTGAATATGAATACATATAAAATCGAAATGTTTTTTAAGACAAGATCGAAAATTAATATGATATTTTTCATATTTTAATAAAGAACTATCAAGATAATAATTAATATTAGAAAAAGCATTAAAAATATCAATTGTTGATAAATAATGAAAAATTTCATGTAATAATTCAACGGGTAATAAATTTAATAGTAGATAAGAATTCGACATGCAAATAAAAAAAAAAAATTTTTTTTTTGTAATAAAGTTGAACTAATATTATTGCTATGCAATAAATATTTTCGTTATTGCGATGATAACATGCATCGTCAGCCTGTGCAAATGATGCGTGAAATGAAGAAAAAAAACAACACTTTGCACATGGACTTGTGTACAGAATGGTAAAGAAAAGGGTCAATAAGTGCGGGAATTTATCCACTCGATAGATCTGGTTTCTTCTATGCAAAACAGTTACACAAGGTGTTCCAAAATTATCTATAGTACATCATGATGTAAAACGTGAACTTTATCGAAAAAATATATTAGAGTCCAAGAGATACTATCGAGCTTCTTACACAAATTTGAAAAATACATTATTTGGACGATAGCTTCAAGTCAAGCTATCTAAACAATCATAATTGTGTCAAAATAACGACTGCTAGCAGATACTCTTTAGTTGCAAACGATGAATAATAAGGTACAATTGCTGTTTCATAAGTTCCTAAGACTGTATTGTATCCACATTTTTCTTTGAACTGAAGTGTTTTCTCATGTTTTTGACTCCCAGTGACTGTACGTTCACTAATCCACATCGATTATTATCCTTCATGTGATTGAATAGATCAAATTTGATGAATACTACAAAGACCTTTTTTTTATACAATTGACTATTCGATCGTGCTCTTGTGGCGTAAGTGGACACGCATCTGACTTCGAACTGGTAGTTAGATGGTTTGGATTCGTTCATCAATCATGATTACTTAATCATTCTGAGTGTCAGAGTCGAATAAGATCTAATAATGAATCATTGTTGAACGGATTCTTCCAATTCATCTAGAAACTGAGTATGGAAGTTGATATGTTTCTTTCTATTGATCCACACCTTCGTTTCGACTGTCCTTATTAAGATAGATGTTTATGATTAATTTTACAAAAAGAAAATATACATGACTAGGTAGGTGAGGGCAGACCCGTTACCAACAAGTGAAATAGTTATGTTTAGAAGTTAATAGCTCGTATATTTAACATTATTATCATGAATCTGAATAAGTAGAATGCATATTTATTTCTATGTATGAATTTCAAAAATTCAATTACATCTTCTATTTTGTTGAATGAGAATGAATTGAACTTCAAAAAAAAACAGAAAAAATCTTTTTTTTTTATTATATCATCACAAAGAATAAGATTGCACATATGCACAAGAAATATTGTTTTTTTTTTGCTATATACATTATGTGTAATAAAATGTTTTCTTAACATTAATTCCATATTCTCCAAGAACATGTGTTAATTCATTAAGTGTTAAAGTTTGATTTGTTGATGTTATTGGTTTTTTACTACTAGCTGCATTTGTCGATTGATCAGTAGTTGTAGCTATTGCTTCAGTTGTTGAAGGTTGAACATTTGCAGCAGCCACTGCTGCTGTTGGTGCCGGTCGATTAGTGGATTTTTCACGTATTTTATGTAATTGAAAACAATCATTAATAATATCTTAAAAAATAAATCAAACACTTGTTTTTTTTCTTTTGTATGATTTTCTTCTTATATTAAAATACCTGTCATAAATTTTTGTACAGAAACAGACATTAATTTAATAACTCGATCATCATCTGTTTGTAATCCACATTGTCTCATATAATATTTTGTAACTGTTTCTGGTATAGCAGGTGTAAATTGATCTAATGTTGATGTAAATTTATTTAAATCTTCATCATCAACTAATGTTTCATCACCACTTGATGATGAATCTTCAATACTCTCAGTCATTTATCTATTAAAAAATAAAATGCAAATATCTTTTTAATAAATGCTTTATTTAAGAAAAAATTTTCAAGAAATTTTTTTTTTTTATTCTTTTATCATAACACCAAACGTCTATAGAAAAAAAAAAATATTGCTGCTTTTTTTTTTGTTGTTTTAAAGGACAAGACATTTGTCAGCAAGAACGAATAGATGATACCATTGAATACCATGATAAACAACGCCGGAAACAATTGATATTGAATGAAATAAATTAAATCTATTGTTCACAACACGATACTTCGAATCATTACGAATTAATCGTTCAATATCATCACTTGTCTATAAAATAAATAGAAAATTATTTATAAAATAAATCAGATAAATATATATATATAGATATATACTTTAGCTGCTTGTAAAAATTCAATATTATTTCGATCAAACATTAAATTTGTAACCAATGGATTAAGAACAAGACTATTAAATTCAACTGCAGCTAATGCAACAAATAATGCAATACCCTATTAATATTTTATTACTATAATATGAGCGTTTTTGTTTTTGTTTTATTATACAAACCAAATTTCTTGCGTCTATTGACCATGTTTTTATTGGATGATGAAGTAAAAATGTTCCTAAACTTAAACTAGCTAATACAGATGATGATGCAAAATAAACATCTGATAAATATGATTGTACTGTTGCAAATTCTTGACGTGTTAACATACGTTGAACAGCACGACCTAAATAAGATTATTAAAAGTCATAGAAAAAAAAAAAAACCGAATTTATTCTACCATGAACAGTTGTCATCCAAAAACTAATACCAAATCCACCGGCAACACCAATTAGATGTAAAAATGAAACTTTAGAAGATGATATAACAGGTTCATTTTGTAACAAAGTATATCCAACATAACCTAAAGCACCCAGTGATGTAAGAAATGATGGAGATAAATACCTGAATAAAATTAAAATAAAAAAAATGATATTAAACAAAATGAAGATTATTTTTATATTAACCAAGCTTGTGGCCATGTCTTTTTATATGTATCATGGATAGTATCTTCAGCTTTGCTCACTTGTGCTCCCATTGTATGATTAGTTGCTCTTGTAAATAACGATAATATCGACAATATATGAATGAGAATGAAAAAAAAAACAACGTCATTTATTTGGTTTTGAATAATAACTTGACAATGGTGAATTTAGCGCCACCTTTTATATAATATAACAAAAAAACACTCCTATGTCTCAAAATATGAACATTTTACTAATATTAAGAACATAACTGTTGTAATTCTTTTTATTTCCATAATTTACATTCATATTCATTGGTACAAAGATTGTTGATTGAAAAAAAAGAAATATCTGATTGATCAACAATAAAACCAATGAGAAAGAATTTCGAATATCAATTGTTCATTGATCGTATTCATGATCAATCACGAGATATAATCCAAAGTATATGGAGATCGTCAAGGGACGAAGATCGAGCATGGTTTTTTTTGGCAATTAATGATATAAAACGCGTAAAAGTTTGTTTGGAAAACTTTTAAAAATAACATTGATATATGTATTAATGAATTTAGTTCTTGAACAAACTATTGACGATACTAATATGTTTATTAATAAATGTTCAATTATTGTTTTGTAATTTTTTTCTTATAAATTTTTAAAATAAATTTATTAATATCTATTTTCTAGACGAAAATGGATAACAAACGAGACATTAAACAACAAATGTGATGTACTACAATATTACATCATTAGTATGTTAATCATGTAGATTATTGATCTTGTTGAGTAAATATTCTCATTCAGAAATTGATGACAATAGTAAAAAATAAAATTATTGTATCGAATATCATAGTCTTTTGATTACATATATATATATTCAATTAAAGATGGATTAATGATTACGATATCATTCATATGATTTATTTTTATTCAAATTTAGTAGCATATGAAGAAGGATTAAAATATATTCATATAATGTTACATACAGACAATAAAACAAGCTACGCTTCTATTTTTATTTTATAGTAGAATATTTTTGTCACAATATAAAGTTATGTATGTAAAAAAAAAATAAAAATTGATCTATATTTGGTAATGCAACAAGAATTAATACTGATTCATTTGAGATATGATATTGTTATTATGAAACTAGAATAATGCTCGTACGTCAATTTATATATTATTTTAAACTTTAAAAAAAAAAAAAAAATAAATAAATCAATTATTTTTCTAAATAGAAAATTTGTTTTTTTTTTATTTTGATTTTAATGACTTTCGTATAAAGTTTATAATAAGAAATGAATTGAATGTGAACGAATTTTCTGAAAACAAATCTACAAAATGACACAAGTAATGAAGAATTTTGATTAATTCAAAGAAAAAAAACGACAGAGTTGTGACGAGAGGTTTATTTTATGTTACAAACGGGCAAACACACAAAATTCAGACTCTAGTAAATTGATAATGCATTTAAGTAAAGAAGAACACAATTCATTTTTTTAGTCTACGTTTAAGCTGAGTTATTGTCTTTTCAATATCCAAATACAAAAATCTCTTTTTTTTTTTCTGTTCGACATTACATATTGCTTTCATACAACTTTATCCAGGCACCAACACTTTATCATTAACATTCACATACGTCACTAAGTATGAGTGTGTGTGTTTATTCTTTTTCTCTCTTCGTGCTTATAAATTAAAACCTTTCTTTTATCTTACTAGTAAACATATACATCATAGATACGTTCTTTAACATGTTCTAATGCAAAAAAGAAAAGAAATCTTATATACATATTTGTTTTATACTTTATTTAAGAATATCAATGACTACTTGTTATTTATCGAAAGATCAACAAATTGAATTAACTCAAATAGCTCAAAGTTTAGCTACATTGGGTAAAGGAATTTTAGCTGCAGATGAACCAGCAGGTTTGTTATATAAAAATTTATTTTTTTTTGTTATTGAAAAAAAAAAAACAAAAACTTATTTAGATATCATTGAATCACGTTTTTCACCAGTAAATATTGAAAATACTGAAGAAAATCGTCGATATTATCGTCAAGTATTATTTCGTACAAAAGAATGTTCACAATATATAAGTGGTATTATATTATGTCATGAAACATTTCATCATAAAACTGATGATAATAATACATTATTTCCTTGTTTAATAAAAGAAAATGGTATTATAACAGGTATTACAGTTGATAAAGGTTTGGTTGTATTAGGTGGAACAGAGAATGAAACAATAACACAAGGTTTATAAAAGAAAATTAAAATTAAAAACAGAAGAAAAAAATAAAAACCGATTATTTTTTCGTTAATATAGGTTTAGATAGTTTGGAAGAACGATGTCGAGAATATAAAAAACTCGGTGCACAATTTGCTAAATGGCGAGCTTTGATTAAAATTAGTCATCATACTCCATCACAATTAGCAATTAATGAAAATGCATCAGCACTTGCTAGATATGCTTCAATTTGTCAACAGGTAAATATCGAATGCATCAAAAATTCTATGAATCAGGACTTATTCCTAAGAAAACTTCTTTCTTCTTGCGATTCTAACAAGACTGAAAATCGCTCGGTAGAGACTAGTAAAAGTCTAGGACTTCATTAGTCTCAAATAAAAATAGATATAAAGTTCTGATCATTATCTATAGGTTTTTGACTACTTGAAAACATTTCAAAGAGAGTCAAAAATTTTGATGCATCCTTTATTTTTCACTTAGTTAAATGATTCTATTTATTTTTTTAGTGTGGTCTCGTACCTATTGTTGAACCAGAAGTATCTCAAGATGGTGATCATGATCTTGAAGAATGTCAACGTATATCTGAAAAAGTTTTAGCAACAGTTTATAAAGCATTAAATGATCATCATGTTTACCTTGAAGGAACACTTCTTAAACCTAGTATGGTTACTCCAGGTAAAAATAAAAACAAGATTTTGAAATCGTAAAAAAAATGAAGTGAAATTGCTCAATAGTTACTAATATTATTGATGAGAGAAATTTACTCTTTTTGAAAATTTGAACACTGCCACTTAGGATAAGAACTTACATAATAAATAGTCAAGTACTTCTACTTGATTTACACTACTAATGTGGAAAGATATATTTCCCTATCAGTCAGTAGATAAGGAATAGTGAGCGTGTTTAGAACGCGACGAGGATGGGTCTTGATCGGAAATTTTGTACTCTTTCTTTCTATTTACCTACATACACATCAGTTATGAATACTCATTGTGAAATCTTTTACGCATATGATAAAAAAAGGTATCAAGCAGCTTAAAACTTTGGTTAATTACTATATCTATAGATAGACGTATAAGATGATGCATTATTCGAAGGCGGCAATTGACAACTTTCTTATCGATCATGAAGATCGAATATATTTAAAAACTTCGTATTTAGTTTTATTGAATATACCATGACTAATGTCTGTGATAGTTTTAAAAAAATGGCTATCTGTGACTTTCAGCAATCTATATATTTTGCCGATATGATGAGTTGCAATGATTTTATCGTATATAGCGCCAGATAAAAAGACGTTCGTTGTATTCTTCTTTTAATTTCTGATTATCATAATTCGTTTGTCGTTCTCTCTAGTTATTGAACTTACATCTACATTCATAAGAAGAACATTCTCATCTCAAGCTTCTTAACTCAATTTTAATAAATCTTCTAGGTAAAAATTCAACAAAGAAATATTCAATTGAACAAATTGCAGAAGCAACTGTTATTACATTTCGTCGAACGGTACCAACTGCTGTACCAGGAATAATGTTTCTTTCTGGTAATGATAATTAATATAAAAGAATTGTTTAATATTTTCTTCATTTAGGTGGACATAATGAAGAAAATTCTACACTTTATTTAAATGCTATTAATCGTGTTCAACTTTATAAACCATGGATATTATCATTTAGTTATGGACGTGCACTTCAATCATCAGTTTTACGTGCTTGGAAAGGTGATAAAGCTAATGATGAACAAGCACGAAAAGAATTTCTTCGTTTAGCTAAAGTAAAAAAAAAAACTTTCATTCAAAAAGAAAATAATATTTTATCTTTTTTTTTTATTTAGCAAAATAGTCTTGCTTCAATGGGAAAATATGAAGCAGTCATTTAAATCAAATATTTTTTTTTTTTTATATTAAACATTCCTAATAATAAATAATAGATCGATTAAATTGATTATGATTATTTTCTAGATTATGTTTCGTCATAATTCATCATCATCAATGAAATATATATTAGTTACTGGTGGTGTTATTAGTGGCATTGGCAAAGGTATTATTTCGTCAAGTATTGGTACAATACTTCGTTCTCATGGATATCGTGTAACATCAATTAAAGTATTATTGAAAATAATATTATTTACAATAATAGAATAATTATTGATTTTATTTAGATTGATCCATATATAAATATTGATGCAGGAACATTTTCACCATATGAACATGGAGAAGTTTTTGTACTTGATGATGGCGGGTAATTTACTTTTTTTTTTTTTTAATTAGAATGAAAATAAAAGTATTCATTCTACACTAGACTAAAGATCTAATCATTTGAACTAAATTGTATTATAAAAAAAAATTGATAATTATATATAAACTATATCAATAGAATTGAGATATTTTAGAATGTGAAATACATCATATTTTATTGTAAAAAAATCGGTAAGAGAATATTTGCTAAATGTGTGTCAAGCTTTAAAAAGTTTTCAATATGCTTTAATGTGCACTAGAAAATTTGTTTTTTTTCAATTAATCGATTATCTTGAAAATGAGCTTTTTTGTTAGGAATAAATTAGACAAATTGCTTGATTTAAAAACGAAAAAAAATTTTTTTTTTTATTATTCGTTTCTAGTGAAGTTGATTTAGATTTGGGTAATTATGAAAGATTTCTTGATGTAACATTACATCGTGATAATAATATAACAACCGGTAAAATCTATCAATATGTTATTGATAAAGAACGTCGTGGTGATTACCTTGGAAAAACTGTACAAGGTTAATTAAATAACTTATATCTTATTTTAATATATTAATTTTGTTTTTTTTCTAGTTGTACCACATATAACAGATGCAATACAAGAATGGGTTGAACGTGTTGCACGTATATCTGTTGATGAAGATAAAGCTGAACCAGATATATGTATAATTGAAGTAAGATTGTAAAGAAAAATTCTCATATGAACATATATTATTTTTACTTTTGTAGCTTGGTGGTACAATTGGTGATATTGAAAGTATGTCATTTGTTGAAGCATTTCGACAATTTCAATTTCGTGTAAAGAAAGAAAATTTTTGTTTGGTTCATGTCAGTCTTGTTCCACAAGTTTGTATTAAATAGAGATTATTTTTGTCTTTTTTTTTGTATAACATCTTTTTTTTTTTATTTCTATAGCCAAATTCAACTAATGAACATAAAACTAAACCAACACAACATAGTGTAAAAGAACTTCGTGGTTATGGTTTAACTCCTGATCTTGTTAGTAAATACTTTTGTTATTTCAAAATAGGAATTGATATCTTTCTCTTATTTGTATGTGTGTGTCTAGATTATCTGTCGATCTGCTACACCAATGCCATTATCAGCTAAAGAAAAAGTTTCAATGTTTTGTCAAGTTGATAAAGAACATGTAAATAAATAATATATATTTTGTTTTTTCTTCGTATCTCTATTAAATTATTATTTTTATTCTATTCAAGGTTATTTGTATACCTGATGTCAAAACATTATTTCGTGTTCCATTATTAATGGAAGAAAATGGTGTGTTTAATTTTTTAACAACACGTCTTAATTTAGTTCCAAAATCAAATTATGATCGTTCACTTATGATTAAATGGCGTGATCTAGCTGAACGGTAATAAATATTCAATTAAAAAAAGAAAAAGAAATACAAGAAAACATATATAAAAAGACTAAATCATAAATGATACTACAGTAGTATTAATCAACCTGTTGAATTTGTAACACTAGTTGTATTTGTAACACTACTTGTATTTGTAACAGTAGCTGGATTTAAAGTATTAGTTAAATCTATATTACTGATAAGACCAGCTGCACCAATACCGAGACCTAATCCTAATATCATACCAATAAAAATAGTAGCAGCTAGAACACTAATGATTATTATTAATGTTTTACCACCGGCAGCATTTTGTTTTGGGATTCGAGAAATTGGTGAAGGAACAAGTGGACTAAGTTGAGCATAACCATAAGGAGCATTGATATTTGGATTATACATTATGCACTTGAATATGTTCTAATCATTCGAGCAATAACAACAAAATAAAAGACACAAACTTCTAATTTAGTTGTTATAGTTATAAGAACACAATATAACTATATATTATTACTCTATGAGGCGTGACAACGATATTCAAGAACAGCAAAAAAAAATAATTAAGAGAGAACTAGTGATATCATAGAGTAGTCGAAACACGGTAGTTAATTTTCTTTTTTTTCTGTACTCGACATATCAATGTCTCAAATCATCAACCTAAAAATATATTTCATGATTGTTTTTTCTTTGAAATATTAGTTACCACCGTTTTTTTTTATCGGTATTCTATTAGTATGACAAATAAACAATAACAACAACAAAAAAAAAATACACCTGGTTAAAAATTCCGTTTGATTTCATTTCAATAAATTACTCAATTGTTTTTATGAATCATATTACAAAATAGTAAATTAATAATTCAACAAAATGAGCTATTTCAGTATAATATAATGAAATAAATTATTATATGTTTAAGAAATATTCAAAACTAAATATCTTCATAGCAAAACAGGGCGCACATATCTCTCTCTCTTCTATTTTATAGTTTTGTTCAATAGAAAAAAAAACGGCATTTAAGCAGTTTCTATTGTCATTATACAATTTTAAGACAAACTAAATACGATATATCTTTTCTTGTATAGAAAAACTATTAAATAGAAGAAATATAAGTCCAGTTTCGCTACGAAGAGATCATTTAGTTTTCAATAATTTCGAAACATTTATTATAGAGAATACAAAATTATCTTGGATATACATATATAATTTAATTTGAAACTCTCTAATTCTCAGTTGCAATAAAAGAGAAATTTTTCATTCATATTGACATTATAAAAGCTGTTGACAAAGTATTTTTTTTGTTCAGATAAATCGAAGTATTGAATATACAAAAGAAATATATAAAACTATTTATCATATAAAAATTTATTCTTATTTTCTTTTCATTTACAGAATGGAAAGACAACTTGATGAAGTTACTATAGCTCTTGTTGGAAAATATACAGCATTAGAAGATGCTTATGCATCTGTAGTTAAATCACTCAATCATGCTGCACTTTTTTGTAATAGAAAACTAAAAGTGCTTGTAAGACATTAATGTTTTTCTTTTTTGTAATTTTTCATTTGTATATTTATAAATTTTATTTAGTTTATTCATGCTACTGATTTAGAAGCCAATACACAAAAAGATGATCCAGTTAAATATCATGAAGCATGGCAACAATTATGTAGTGCACAGTAAATATAATGTTAATATTTTTAAATTAATTTTCTATTTGATTTTTTTGTTTTTGTTTTCGTTCAGTGGTATTCTTGTACCTGGTGGATTTGGTTCACGTGGTATTGAAGGTAAAATAGCAGCTATTGAATGGGCACGTACACAATCAAAACCATTTCTTGGTATTTGTCTTGGTCTTCAATGTGCTGTTATTGAATTTGCAAGACATGTTTTATTATATAAAGATGCAAATTCATCAGAATTTGATAAATGTGAACATCAAGTGGTATATATTATATTTATTCTTAGTGTTTTATTTTTTACTTTATTTATATTTATTAAATAGGTTATTGAAATGCCTGAACATAATCCAGGAGTGATGGGAGGTAAATAAATTTATTTATTTTGTAAGAAAACAAAAAAAAAATAGTCAAGTATTTTATTTTATAGGAACAATGAGATTAGGTCGACGAACAACTCATTTTGTTACTGATGATAGTGTTCTTAGTATGTATCATTTTTGTATTTCAACTTCTAGCAGACAATTCATAAGAAAGGAATTCTTGAACAAGAAAAAAAAAGAATTTAGCTTTACAGACCGTCAGAATTTAAAAGAAACAAATGGTATTTTATTGGATGAACTAAAGTTTAGTTCTTTAACATCTATTAGACTTTACATAGAGATAGATCTTAATGAAAAAAATTCATTATGAAAATTTCAAGTCTTTTGATTTACTTCTAGTCTGAAATGAGAATATCGAATTTATCATTATAGATGAGCAATATAAAAAGATACCCTTTAAACATAGCTGGATTTTAAGATAAGAACAACAATAAGATCTAAAACATTCATAAAAAAACTATTTTCTTCCAGCATTATCTCTATGCAAAATTTCAAGTCGAAATTCGAAAAACCGATCTTTCTATTACTAAAAATGCAATATTTCTGTAGCAATAAGCTAAGGGTCTGACATTTTTTCAGGATATTCCTCGTTCATTTGCTTTTGCATACTGTACGTATCTGTATTTTGTATTGATTCATTATAGAACAATTGCTTTCTAATTTGTAGAAAAACTCTATGGAAATGTGGATTCTGTTGATGAACGTCATCGTCATCGTTATGAAGTTAATCCAACATATATTGATGCATTTGAAAAAGCTGGAATGAAATTTGTTGGTAGAAGTGATGATAATGAACGTATGGAGATTCTGGAACTTGAAAGTAAATTAGAAAATTATTTTAAATCAAATAATACATTTTCTCGTGTTTTTAAGATCATCCGTATTTTGTTGGTGTACAATATCATCCAGAATATATATCACGTCCATTAAAACCATCTGCTCCTTACTTAGGACTTATTTGGGTACATACTTTACTTATATCTTAATTTTATTTTGATTATTTTTCTGTTGTTTAGGCTGCTTGTGGTGAATTGAAAAATATATTAACAGTTGTTACAAAACAACAATCACCCATAGATATTACAACTAAATCTCCTGGTCCTTTTTCTCATGTTAATCTATTTCGTCATACATGAATCTAAATTCATTGTTTTTCCTATATTGTTTAGGATAACCTTTATTGATGTTTCAATGTCTAAATTTCATAAAGGAAAATAAATCATTTTTCTTGATAAAAATCTATGTTAAAAAATGAACATAAAATTTAGTTTATTCAAAATTCATAAATTGCATCTATCATGTAGGGTTTTCGTTAATCAAAAGAAAAAAAAGAATTTTAATTCTTTGTTGAAGTTTCATTTTGATCATAATAGGTGAAATAATTCGTATACAAAGTGGTGGCAAAAAGTTGATTGATATTACATATAAAAAATATGTCAGTTTTGAACTGCTTTCATTCATAAGATGATTCAACATACAATCATATAGTAGGGTAAAGAAACCTTGAATGATAGAGTAACCATTATCATGACCATAAAGTTTTCTATTACTCTCCTGAATTGAAAGAAGATCCGCTGTCACTGCAGCATTCTTTGGGGCAATTAGAGCTGAAACACAGTGCGTCTTGTTCTTTCTATCATTTGCTGAATGCGTTAGAAACGAAAATAAAAGCACTAAGAGTATCTCTAATGCAGTGAGATTTCTAAAATTTTTCGATTAGTCAAAAGTTTGTGAGATATATAAAAATTAATTAACAAAAAGTTGTTACAAAAGAGTGAGTATACACTCGATTTTGATTAAAGTTGTAATAGAAAAGCTTCAGTTCAATTAAATCTAGTCTTTAAGAAACGATGAAGAAAAGTTTTGTTTTTTTTTTTTTTATAAAAAAGACAATCACGAGCAAAATAAGAAAGAATATGAAACATTGTCTGCTCCCGTAGTGCGATTTCTTTTTCAGTTGAAATATGGATTTCGATTTTCTATTCTTTTTCAGTAGATAGGAAATACTTCAAACTATATATCGATTAGCAAAAAAACGAAAACTTTAAGAAGTTTGGATCACGATTTGCAAAACAGAAAGTTTTCTTAAAGAATAACATTTTTCTCTTTTTTTTTCTTTGAGAAAATAATCATGCCCTGAAAGGATTACAATTCAAAATCTGAGTTATAACACTCAATCCGAGAATTAGTTTTTATGGAAGTGGGTGGGGAGTGTGTGCCTGAGTTCTTATTTCTTTCTAACAATACACTCACATCCACCTTCAAAATGATCAAAATTGTTATAAAAAGACTTCTATGAAGTTTATCACATAAAGAATTATAGAATGAATTATATATTCTTTCTTATTAAAGCAAGCACAAAAACGAATGCGCCCGTTGTTTCTATGATCGACTTCTAAAAAACTTATTTAAATCTCGATAATCTTCATGTAATTTGAGTAATTCTGCATGATAATTGGCTGACATTTTTTCTTGATCTTGAATGTCAGTTTCGGCAGTTCGAAGAGAGTTCTTCAATCTTTCAAGTAAATCGATGCATTGATGACGTTTGCCATATATTTGGAACATCAATATGTAATACGAATAGTGACCACGAACCTGACCAATATTTGCATTTATTTGATTCTTGTCATCTATTAATTTAGTAATCTGAGTGTTCAACTGAGCACTTTGTGACTCCTTGTCATCTCTTAGCTTCTTTCGGTAATCAACAAGTTCTGACCATGTTTTAGTAGCACTACTTTTGAAAGGAGTCGAACTGAAAACGATTTCACGAATTTGTTTCAATGTGTTTTCGTTTTCAACATTATTACAGTGAATATCATTATAGAATGTAAAAAATTTCGAAAATTGATATTCCAACGCTTTACAGATATCATTAGTCATATTTTTGAATTGAGTATCAAAATTCATAGTCGGATCTTTTTCTACTTTCACTTTTTGTTCATCTAAATTGGGTATTTTGTTCATAATAAATGTGCAACATTGGTCATTGAAGAAACAAGAAGGCCAAGTCACCTATTGCAAAGCTACTGAAACGGAAACTGCTTCTGTGTTTTTACTTTTTGAAGTACACATAACACTCGGATTTAAATCCGAGGTTTTCACATTTATTTAACAATAGAAGCACATTTTGAATGTAAATCAGATGGTTTAGGATGAAAAACGAGGATCAATTGAATTTCAAATAAAATATTTGGCGGTATTATCACGAATTAATTCCTATAACTTTTCAAAATAACTTCATTAGTTAGTTTTGATATGAACCGTTTGCTGGTCCTTCCCATCAAACTCTAGTACAAGTTACTTGACCATTATTTATCACAAACATTGAAGTGAATTGAAGAATCAATACGAAATGCTCAGTGTCTTGTGAAGGGTGTGGGTGTGTGGGTGTGGGTGGGTGTGGGTGTAGGTGGAGTATGGGTGGGGTGTGGGTGTATGGGTGTGTGGGTGTGGGTGGGTGTTAAAGAATTACTTTCATTCATACCCACACCTACACCCACACCCACACCCACACCTACACCCACACCACCCACACCCACCCACACCCACATCCACACCCACCCACACCCACACCCACCCACACCCACATCCCACACCCACCCACACCTACATCCCACACCCACCCACACCCAAGCAGACAAAAATTTCAAAAAACGTGTTTAAACGCACAATCGGGAACCGCGACTGTGACCCATTCACGCGCATTAAAAAAACGCAAGAAACGACGTTTTTTGTGCAAAATAGTCAATTTTCAAGCGTGAAAACGGCAAATATATAAAAAACTGAGCGTTTAAACATGTCGTTCTTTAAATCTAGAAAAAGAGAACGTTTTAACACTAGAAATTTAAGTTTTCCACCGTTTTCACGCTTGAAAAGTGACTATTTTGTACAAAAGACGTCGTTTCTTGCGTTTTTTTAATGAGCGTGAATGGATCACAGTCGCGGTTCCCGATTGTGCGTTTAAACGCGTTTTTCGAAAGTTTTGTCTGCCTGGGCACCCACACCCACCCATCTTTTGAAAAAAGTAATTACATATTCTGATAGAGCTTGAAATTCTCTATCGCTCTGTATATTCACTTATTTCCTTATATTCATTTATTGAAAAGAAAATTTGAGTACAGTGAACGCACCGTCAATTGACAAGTATCAAAAGTGTGCATTTTTCGTTGCTTTCGGAGTTCTTTTTTTTAAATTTATTATTCTTATGGGAAAATTTATGCTTAAAAATCAATCACAGATTCTTATAGAGCTTCAAATTGTCTATCATCCTGTATATTTGTTAACTATTTTGTAGTTATATGCTGCAGCACATTCAGTACATAATTGCAAGGCAAGGGGAAAATAAATAGGATGATAGACAATTTCAAGCTCTATCAGAATCTATAATTCCTTTTTTACAAATGTATTTGTATAGTGACTATATTTTGAAAATAGGAAAAACGTCGCGATTTTCGGTACTTGTCAATTGACGGTGCGTTCACTGTACTCAAATTTTCTTTTCAATAGATGAATATAAGGAAATAAGTGAACATACAGAGAGATAGAGCATTTCAAACTCTATCAGAATATGTAATTACTTTTTTCAAAAGATAATCCTATAGTGATGAAAAATTCTTAAAACTAATTTTGGTGACAGTGACATAATCAAGCCTGTGGGAATCTGGGCATGAGGGTGCCTTCATTATACTCAATTTTTTTCGATAATTCATATATTCAAATGAAAAGGGAAATATAGAGGCTGATAGAAAACTCCACGCGCTTTCAGAGTATATCATTATTTTTTAAAAAATACGCTGCTATGATAACGATGTCCCCAAAATACAGACTGCAGCTTATTTTTTCCAGAGAAGAATGTTTGTCTGTTTGTCGGTTCGCTATTGCAGTTCCACACCGTACGAGCAAATGCAACCAAACTTTTCAGGAATCTTCCTCACATCCAGGAGAAGGTCGAAGTCTACTTTTTTTTCGAAAAACTTGATCTTTTGCCCGAAAAAACCTACTTATGTTGCTAACTAATCAGATTGCAGTATTCGGTACTTTAGAACTGCCATTGAACACTACTTCATGAACACACAGAAAACATGGAACCAGGAGTTTTCGAGACCGATGAGTTCGAATCTGATGTCTATTTTCCTCAAAATCTGATTGGCTGTCCCGAAACCAATAGGAACCCAGCTCTTAAGAAAACAGACGAAAACACTTCTATTTTCGAAAAAAATGATGGGATAGAGGTTTTTGGACGTGATAGATTCGAATCTGGGCCCATTTGCCTCAAAATCTGATTGGTTGTCCAGTAACCAATAGGAAAACAGTTCCTAAAAACCAGACAAAAACCTAAAATACTGTCGGGAAAATGATGACGCCGGGGTTTTCAGACGTCATAAAGTCGAATCTGTGGTTCAATCACTTCGAAAACTTAATGATTAGTCCAAGACCAACAGACACCGAGTTTAGAGCAAACGAGTATCACAGAAGGATCGCAAGAAAGACATTAGAAATCGGAAATCTGCCGAGTACGATACCTTACTGGACGACCGGTGACTTAATTGAGTGAGTCATGTCAAAGACACATGGGGTTCTAGAGAAACTGATACTTTGAAGATCATTCTCGGTGGGAATTTCGAATAAGTGGTCTGCTAGGATCAAGATTTTGTTCTTCGCACATTTCAATGATCAAGTTCTTAACAGCTCTTTCGCATGAAGATCTTTTTGTCTGCCTTTCTTTACCACAATCAAAATTCAGTACGTTTTCAGCAGTGTAAAACACGATACACTGTTGTAACTCTCCTATTCAATAGCAATATATATTGTAAAACTGAAGTTCTGGATCAAGAAGATGTGTTTTCGTGTTGATTTTTGATAGAAGCCAGCTTTTCTTGCATGTATGTCAGAAAATTGATCTTCCAAATCGGTTTCCTCTAAATATAGAATCCAACAACTACGAGATCGGGCGTGAAACTCTCGCCAGGTGAGAAAAGAGTCAATCGGGATTACATCAGATTTAGATAAGTGTATGCTCCGACAGGTATTTAGAAATATAGAAAGTCGACGGAATTTATATGAGCTATCAAGCTCTTCTCGATCTACATATATACGGACGACGAATTCCTCACCTCAGACCAATCTTTCAATGTTATTATTGTATATTCTTTGAGGGTGGGATCAGATAGAATTGAGACTCAGATTTTGTCTGAGAGTATAGATCAAAATCGGCACGGGGGCAAAAATAGTAGTTGTGTATATCTACTATCCACTAATTAGACTTTTCAGACCTTCTTAAGCACAATTGAGTATTGTTTCCATATATTAAGTGTGTACTTTTCCGAGCAACCCCTGGCACTTCTGCTAGTACTGTATATTTTTCTGCTGTGTTACAAATTCTATCTAGATATGATAAGCTTAACCCTTTCGAGGGTGTGGGTGTGAGTGTGGGTGAGATGTGTGGATGTAGATGCGGGTCTTCTTTTCATCTATACACACACCCACTCACACCCACACTCACACCCTATCATTAAAAAAGACCTTTCTTTCAAAGAACTACAGAGATATTTTAATATGCCAAATGCACCATCTACCTTTAGGAACAATCAAGGAGTCGAGATATCAAATGAATTTGGTCGATCAACATATTTATCTTTCTAGAAAACAATCTCTATTTATAAATCTTAACAATATTATAAACATGTAAAACAATACAATTTTTAATGGGCCTTATGCGGTAGGTGTTGAAGAGATAAGAGCAGTCTCAGTATTGTCATTAGAACTTCTTCAATGTTCTTCATTGAGAATGAGACTTTTTGTTTAAAAGATATATCCTACAATTCTGTGTTAAATGTGTATGACCAACTTTTCTGAAGAAATTTGAATAGAAAAATTCTATTAGAACGATGAACGTATGAAAATGAACTAACTTTCTGATTTCTTTCGAAAATAAACTTCAGAACATCGTCTACTCAGTAATGAAAATATAAGTGAACGTATTATTGATGAGATTTCTTAATCGTGCTAATTCAAGCTCGATCAAATGAAAATTCAGAGTGAGAAAGATACTGTTCGAAAATGTCATACACGGCAGGTAAAATCTTCTTACTTTTCAGGACTAAGTTATAGGAAAATAGAATTCGATTATATTTATGTGTTATATATAAATGAATATTTCTTAAGTTTTACTAATCAGATGAAATTTTGTTTCCAACAAAAGCTTGAACAAAATTCTAATCTAATTTTATTTTATCCGAAAAAGTCCTGTAGCACGAAATGGAGAACAATTTTTATCTGAAACATTTTCTGACACGAACAAGACATTAGGAGAAAACAAACAAATCATTAAAATTTTTTTTTGGTCTGAGAATACAATTTATTTAAAAGTTTGATTGCATTTACAGAAATCTATATGATAATAAATCAAAATTGATGATAATAATCGTGATTGTAAGTTCTCTTGACAGTTAAATTCAACCGTGCTACTCTTTCAATTATGAAACAAAATTAACAGAAACTTATTAAAAGTTGTTTAGAATTATAAGGGTGTGGGTGTAGAAAGAGAATAATACATCCACACCCACAATCACACCCATCCACATCCCACCCATCCACACCCACATCCACACCCACACCAACTCAATCGCAAAGGATTCGATTGCATCAAAACAAGATGATCTGCCCTCACATTGGATGAACTGTTATTCAAAAACATACTTTCGATCAGTGTATGCAATACAATGAGAAATGCTTGCGGAAAATTTTCTTTTGGAATTATAGCATCGAAAGTTGAATCAAGAATTCAAAATGATGAAAGTAGAATCGAAAAGATTTTTTTGTCATACTCACTAGAACTCACTTGACGATTGAGATACTTTCGAGAACAAAGCAATCGTTTGGCGAATGTACTGATGTTCCATTCAAATTTTATTGCAATGTAACGTGTGATTTCACTGCATTTATGACCACGAAAATGATAGATAGCCTTTTTATTGAATTGTTCGAATGATGCATTACATAAACGAAATAGAAAACTTTCAGAATATAGACGTCTTAATCGGATTTATTGATCTGGTAAGAGATCATTGTAAGTTTGGGTCTTCCTTTCCTTCTGACACACATCCACAACCACAGCTCACTCTCTCACTATAGACCCTACTATTAGTGCAATAAGGTGGCAACATATTACAAACAGAAAACCATTCGTTTATTTCGCCATAAGACTACATAGCTGTAAACGATACAACGATTTCTCTCGTAATCGTGTATTGAGCATACAACAATCTTATATATTCGCAATGATTCGTAGCAAAAAAGGGAACACTAGGCATCAGATTAAAGTTCATTCGCTAAATATTAGCATTGCCAGTAATGGTTGTCAACATGTCGGTATTATTCTTGTCTAAATCGACAGTTTCCTAAAAACATAATAATATCAAGTGAAAGTAAGAAATATCAGAATTCGTACACACGAAGATAGGAAAACTATTAAATCGTTGTCTTGGTGCAATTGATTTGATTTCGTTGGATACTATCTGCGATACCTCATTGTCATTATTCTTATAGTTGTTCATGAAATGGCATCGAGAGTTACTCTGATCTATTGCATTTGGCAATGTGAATGATGATGATGGAGGAGTCAACAGACTTGTTTCGATATCATATCTACGAATAATATCTTTATTTTGATCGGTCAAATTGGATATTTCTTACTCTTTTTTGTCGTGGGTATTGACAACGAGAGAATCACTACAGGAATTTCCACGCCCCATTTCTAGATCCTCATTTTCTTCATCAGAATATTTGTTGAAGTCAATTTGCTCGGGTTTAATATAGAGTTTACGTGTATATACTCGTTGATACCGATCGACCAGAACTGAAACAAGCATACCAACAGTACCGACACCAGTCAATGCACATAGAATAGCAGTTAGACGTCCAAGAGTTGTGACTGGCACCATATCACCATAGCTAAACATGCAAAAGAAAACCAAAATAATCTTTCTGTGCCTCTCTCCTTTTGTCACTTGTTGTCGAACTACACATTCTATGAAAATAGGCGTTCTTACCCAACACTAGTGATTGTCACAATACCCCAATAGGTAGCCTTCGGTATGGAGTCAAAACTTGAATTACCATTTGTACTCTCGATGAGGTGGACAGTCGCACCAAAGAGAAAGGCCATTAGCGTCAATGTGATTGCCAAAATAAGGAAATCAAGCATCGATTCTTTTACTGTCACGGCAAGAACATGTATGGTTTTAATATTTTTAAAAACTCGATAAAATTTAAATATACGAGCACATCGAAGAACGCGTAATAATGCAAAACTATTATAAATGTTAATATTTTGATTACCTAATTGATTGACAAGATTTATGGTATTGCTTATATAGAATGGAACGACAGCAATTATATCAATCCAATTCATAAAATTCTTGAAATATTTAGATAACGATGGTGTGCTGAATAGTCGTAGAATCAGTTCAAGAGTAAAAAATCCAATACAAATCATCTGAATTCGATGAAATGGTGATGAAAAATAGGAAAGACATAAACGGTTGCTCGATTGAACGTCACTAGAATTCATCGAGTCATTGTTGGTTCCAATCTTATGTTGCTTATATTCTTTTTTACATGTGTCTTCCAATAATTGTGAATATTGTGGCAAAGATTCAAGTGCCAAAGTAATCGTAGAGATAAAAATAATAATTAATGAAAGAATATTAAACAGTTTGGCGATGAATGAAAATTCCGGATATTCTATGGTAGCCCAAATATACCGGCGGCAACGATTTCGAGGTAATTGAGCTTTTTCAACCTCTTTCAAATTTTCATCTTTGCGTACTTGAGCAAGAGCATCTTGACCCAAATCAAAAAATGTGATTTCTTCAAGAAATGTATCGAGTGGTACTGAATTCGGTCGACGTAATCGACCTTTCGATTGATAATAATAGAGAATAGCTTCAAAACATTCTCGATGACGATCAAAGAAATATTCATTAAGAACATTATCATAATAATGTTTACGTCGCTTTGCATTGCCTAACAACGTATTCGGATAGACTTCCAGAGTAGATTTGAATGTTTCAAAACGAAGACCGCTTATATTAATGATAATACGATTTTGAAGTGAATTATCCATAGAACCTTTTCGTCTTTCAGCTTTGACTATCCGCTGATGAGATAGATCTCGCATATCGATAGTATCCCTAGTAAATCAATCGTGAGAGAGAAAATCGTAAATTGTATGTAAGGTGGAAGAAAACGAAACAGTACATTGATATATGAGTGAATTGTAATTTTTTCGGTGTAATTCAGATTTTAGCTATATTTGGCTAATAATTTTTGCTTCTATTAATCAATTTTTTATAGGTTACAAGTCTCTGAGTGTCCCACTGCAATATTAAATTTTAGCTCTTTAATTGATACTATCGCTGATTTATGAGCCGTATACTAAAAAAAACGTATGTTATAAAAAGATGTATTAAAAAAACGAAATTTTTGAAACATCGAACGAAAAGAAAAACAAGATAATGAATAGTCCATTTTGTAGAGCGCGCTATGTTCTGTGGAAATATATATCTTTCTCGCTTGTATTCTTTTCTTTCTATAGTCTTTTGTTCGCGACACTCTATAACATATATTTCGTGATTTTTGTGTAGAAAGACACTCTACTTTAACTTTCTTCTAAGACACATAAGTTGAAGGAAAACAATCATATTGAAAAGATGAAGAATTTGGTTAACACACAACTGATAAAAAATCATTTCGCCTTAATGATCTTTTGTCTGTAGTAAAAAAACGATATTCTCTCACCTTGTAGAAGAACACTTTGAAAATTACAGTATAAATAACTTGTGAATGGCTCATTTATTCTGATTCAAATTTATATTAAAATTATACTTCTTAGAGGGTTAAAAATTCAGCTTTGTATCTCTTTCTATTATGAAGAAATTTAAGAAAATATGACGCATTGTAAAAGGACATTTTTCATTACATTAGCGTTTTTAATGGTACATTTCTGTTGAGATAAGTTGTAATGTATTGTACAAGAATTGTTCAGGTCTACTTTCAGTTTTTCGCACCAATTCTACCAAAAAATTGCAATTCACTCATATACAAAAATGTGAGTATAATCAGAGAAGGACACAAAGTTCATCAAAGATTTAGATTACTTACGGACTAAGTTCATGGAAAAATATATCATTCGTCTTGAATAGTTCTCGACTTCGTCTAAATCAATATATACAAACCAAGAAATATGAAAGAGTCTTGTTATAGATGCGTACCTTCTTAAATTGATAAGAAATTGATGATCGATTAACAATGATTTTCTATTAGTAGCACTAACTCGACGTTGACGATACGCAGATGGTGATGTGTCTGGTGTATCCATGTTTCAATGATCTATACAAATATATGAGCACAGAGTGTGAACAGTCGATCAACAAACACTATTTCAATTAGGTGAAAAAATCTCGAAAATTTTTATTATTTTGTTCAACACCTTATCATATGATAGATTATGGCAAAATATCTATATTGTAAGTCATATTTAACATACAAGACTGAAGAAGCTTTTACGATGATCAACTGAAAATTTCGAATGCTAACATGATATGTTTTGAGAATTTTATTGATGAAAAAACTCATTGTGCTGTAGGTCAAAAAAACATTCTGAGCCATGAAAAACTGGCGAGTGTGTGGGTATGAATGTTGATACTATTCATTTTTCATACACCCACATCGATTTTTTGTCATTTTCTTGTGCTCTATAGAATGTGAAAGCGATTTTGTGGTGAAAAATTGAAAAAAAAGCAAAGTGTCGAAATTTTGACTACCATTGAATTAGAGATTTCGTCTTCGTCGTCACTCACTTGTTGTATGCATGTGTTTTTTAATTTATTCTAGATATCCAAACTTTGTAAAAGTATTTCATCTAGGATTTGTAGGGATTTCTAATTGTCAACGTTTGTATAACTTTACCTGCTGAAATTACACCGTACAAAGTTCTGAATAAAATACAATATATTAAAATCTAAATGACAAGAATCTGTTGCTTATTTTATTCAATGACAAATATGAAGTTATGTTTGTCGTTATACATATATATCTCTTAATTATCAACAGTCTATTTGAAGCATTAATGCTGTTGACAGGAAAAAAACACAAACAATTTACATGAAAATGTCTTCCCATCGCAAATTAGTATCGGATAGATATAGGAGGTGAGTGTGAGTATAGATAACTGAATAGTTATTACTCTCAGCGTGATCTACATACACACCCCACAAATTTTAAAAAGTGTCTTATTGCTATAGCATCGTCAATAACACAAGTTGATTATGTTTCATTTCATCTCAGTATTAACTCTATTTTTATTCTCTCGAATGAGAAAAAAATACACTTGTTGACAGTCAACAAAGTGCATCATTAGTCAATTGCTTAGTGAAATTTTTGCGCAAATGATATAATTAATCAAGTGTATATTTTGCAGGCCCATTGGATTTTTCGCAAAAAGAAAGAGGAAAAAATAGATGCACCGCAAGCAAAATTCGGGCAGTCTATGGGAATGATTCATTTGGCACATGCAGAACGTGTTATTTTTGTCAAAAACAACAACAAGCAGACCTTCATTTTCATACCATTCTAATCCAAAGAATAAGAGTAACGCTGTTCGACTCAAAATAAAGGACAGCGACATGAATTGACCGCTCATCTTTACAGCATAAACATAAGTTAAAATTTGTTCGAATAAAAATTCAAATAAGAGATGAAGAACAACATAAAATCTACGGCATAGACCAACTTAAATTCAACTTGCATCTACCTTTTTGAAATTTACCTGATCTCCTAAATCATACATCGGACAGTTGCTATGTTTTTATCTTTCTTGTTTTTGTCAATATTGTTGGTTGTCCAATTCTTCCAAATATATCGATGACTGACATTTCAAAATGGTCTAATATGATTCCTCTGATCATGTATCGACATGTGCTCAATGTTTGAGAATGTGAGAGGGTAGACAAACATGAGCAACTATATATTAAACAATGAAAATAATATAATTTTCTTAGAAAGGATCATCATAAACTTTTTCAAAAATTTGCTAATTCGACAAAAGTCTTTTCTTTTTCGATTAACAAGGTTATAACGCCGATATTGTGCTACTTGGAATTTCAATGTCTCATTCAGTAACCCTGTTTGTTCGATATAAGAGAAATTGATGAATGAATCGTCAATGGTAAGTCAATTGGAATAAATATCTCAGATTAATCTTGAGATATGCAACGAAATCTTGCCGATTCATGCAATCATTGTCGATGATTCGATCTTCATATCAGATCATGAGTGATTATGAATAATATCATTTGGAAAGACATACTGTTCAGTACTCTATTGTGTTCTTTTTTTAATTTAACTGTGATAAAGAACAGGACAAAAATTGTTTTATTTATGATTGAGTAATTTTTGTGAATTTAGTATGTATAACTTCCATTAATATCTCGAATGAACGAGAAAAATAGTATAAGCACTTATTAATTGAAAGGACTTTCCACTCTTGATGCGTGTCGAAAGAAAATTTAATCCATTCAAAAGTCATATTGATTTCGATTCGGTGTTCCTTCATCAGATAGGTGTTGACGATGGTGGTGTGTGAGGTTCTCCGTAGAGTGCCTGTGAATCCAACACTCATAACCATAATTCGTCTCGTTTGGTAATCAGTTGGTTAGAGAATAAAATGCGTCTGTTGATCCTACTAGAACATTACTGGGCTATAATTTCAATTGATTTCGATCTTCAAACCCTAACAACGAAATAATTTAACATGTCGTTCAATTTCAATAAAAAAGTTCTACAATATCGACTCTTTTGGCAATGATTGTTTTTGGAAACGAATTTCTGTCGTTACTCTTGTCCATACATGATTTTAGTAGTTGCAAGAATGATTTACTTTTTGAAACTTTATGCTAAATATTTAATATATATGTGATTTAGGGCAATATAGTTCATTTGATGCAGATTTTCACACTGAAGACGAATATCTAATTGCTTTTGCTTATTTCTGCTTTCATTCTTAAAGAAACTGCAACTTTAAAAAAAAAAAAGATAAAATTCCGTAACTGATGGTGTATTTAAACTCCTATTTAAGACAGACATTTGTATTAAAAAATGACTTGATATTCTGGAAGCTCGTTAACAACCATTTTTTGAAATTCCCTAACGGTCGGTATTGTGTGAATAACTCACCTCTGGCTCAATAAAAATCAATAAACTTTTAACTTCTGTAAGATCTCGATGATCTCTATTCAGGATAAAAATTTCGTCGCGTTTACTCTTATCGATATGGAGATATAGGTTAAAGAAGATAAATAAATGAAATTCTGTAACGCGCTTGGCCATACTCAGTTGCTACTCTTAAGGTAAAAGTCTATAATGATTCCATTCATAAACAATCACCGTCAAGATGCCATGAGAAATGTAAAAGAAATTCTAATGAATATATTATGAGTACAAATCAGGCAAACTTCCAAATTTTCGTCTTGCATATCTCTAAAGCTTACATTCTATTTTTCTTCAAAAAGGAAAACGTAATGTGAATTTCACAAAAAACAAAAACAGTCAAATAATTTTACTATCAATTGTTAATAATAATGGATTAATATCAAATAAACGTTGAATATACCTTAATTGAATAAGTGCAATATGTTTTCATATCGGGTGTTTTTAACATATATTCAAGACAATCAAAGAAAAAACAACAATTAAATGTGTTTATGTTGTTATTAATCCTTGTGAAAGTTCAATAACTTGAAATTTTTCTATATAATCATCATGTGCAGCAAGGAATTCTGAATAAAATTTAAAAACAACAAATCGTACTTAATACTGTTGAAATCGTTTTCTTATTCGACAATTATCAAAATACTATTAATCCAATGAATCAATTAATAATTAATAATTAATATACTCTGTTGATATGTATTTAAGTAATCGTTGAATAGATCCTATTATTAAATGTAACTAAATGTTGTTTTATGTAATTCAGTTTTATGTTTTGCGAATCTATTCGAAATAATTTTTATGTTTTACATTATCTACTCAATGAAATAAAATTACCTTAAAATAACCATTAAAACGAGCATTCGTTGTTTTTTTATCTAATATATAAATCGCTTCCATTGTTTTAGTATAAAATTTTCTAAAATCTATTAGAAAAAAAAGTTATACGAAAAACAATAGGTGAATTGATTAAAAAAATAATTGACTCGAGACGAAAGTAACGATTTGTATAGATGACTTAATATAATGCAAAGAAATTAAACTAAATAGTTTATCACTGTTTCAATCAAGATTCAATAGGTGTCTAACTCCGGTCGAATCATAAGAATTTTGACCTATGTCGCGCACTACTGTACAATATCAATAATTAGTTTAGTAATCGGGCTCAATAAACAAACTTATTTCAAGCATAAAAGCACAGCAATCTTGTAAAAAACACAGTGTAACAAAGAAATTCAGCGTATAAAACACTATGTAAAGTCTGTTTCATTAGGATACCGTACATTTTTCGTTCAACAGTTCTAATTGCAACGCTAGATAGCGAACGTGTTACAGTAGATCGTAAGCGCACGGCGCTGGCACAATTCTTAGTACTAAACTTCTGTGTCCACTTCCTGGAGTTATCAGTATTTCCACAAAGATCACTGACTAACGACTCGGTCACCAATCAACGTCGTCCAGTAATAGATGGGATTATATATTGGCACAGCGTCTTTAGAATGATGAAAGTCATTCGCAACTAAAGACTGTCAAGTGATGTTTGGGCCACCCCGTATCTACCTTTCTCATTTTTTGTCAGACACATGACTTTATTAAAAAAATTCACTAAGTATTTCCTCTATCATGCGCATTCAATGATCTTTTTGTCTTTCCTCTGCTCAAATTCTTTTTTCGTACGAGTCTTCTTTAAAATAAATGAATCAGTTAAGTCAGAAAATCTCATTTTGAAATATGTAGTCTTATTTTGATGAAAAAACATTACCGAAGGTTCATATATTTGCTTCCCTTCCTTTTCAGTTAAATTTTGATAGTTGTTCAAATACTTATATATATCACTTCGATAACAAAAGCATCCACAAACTAAAATTTTATTGAAACTGATAAAGAAAAATTACAAATCTGCTAACTGTTGACAGAAAAGGTACTCGATTGCTACTAAAAAAATATTAAGAACTTGTTTATGCGTTTCTTTATTTGTTTCCGTTTTCGCAGAAATGTTTTGGTTTCTAAACGATTTTTTGTCGTCGAAATAATATATGAACTGTTAGCATATGAACCGAAGACCGAAAACGAGTCTCGTCGAGCCAGACCCACTTCCGAGCCGAGTTTGACTCGAGGAACTCGACTTTTTCGAAAATTTTCAGTAACTTTTCCACTTGTTTCTTGGCATTAGAACGTCATTATTGTTTCGTGAATTGTTGCAATACAATATTAACTCATTGAAATGTATCAGCCGAACAAAACAATAGAATAAACAGATCTTCATGGACAGCGGCATTAAATAGACTAAAATGAATGACATACATTGACTTTCATTGTATTCAATATATCATTGTCTGTTGAAAGATTAATTAGATCGTGACAAATCGATCACGAACCTATATAAGTAGACAATACACGCAACGTATGACGGAATTGTTCTTATTCTTTTCAATTCTATAATTGTTCGATGATCAAACATCTTCTGTTACAAATTTCTATGTAGCTAGCCAGATTGTGACTCAGAGGCATTCCAATCTCGATTCTTCAATGGTCAATAATTTGACCTTCTTGCATCCCATTGAGAACAACAAGCGATTTATCTAGCTTAAAGTTTTTTTCTCTTGACTCATTCTTGTGAAGTTTGTTAATTTTGTCACTTATTCTTATTATCAGATGAAATATGACTTTGAAAGTTCGTTGTTTGAATTGTGAAAAGGCATCAAAAGAGAGGATATAGGGTAACAAGAGAGAAACTTTTATTATTAGGTCTTCAATTCGTTGTGCTAGATACTTACGTGAATAAATTTCTATAGTGAGAGATGACTGCGACTCTCATACCTCAATATTACAATCAATAGCAAAATGCAATCTTTATACTTCCTTCTCAGTAACAGAATCATGATCATATGAGTGTTAATAATCGAGTAACAACTTTCGAGGGAAATTTTTTTAATGTTGTATTTTATCTTGCAAACATTGGAAAAATATTTCATAGTGAAGAAGGAGGAAATGATACTTTAAATTTAGAATGAATGAGAGCCTCAACAGTGAAGTTATCTTTCTTGCCTTAAATGATTTTTTCGTTATCTCGAAAATAAAATAAAATCTTAAAAAATTCCACTCGAAAGCTATTACTCAATTCTTTACATTCACATGACAATCAACCAAATTCTTCGGCAGGAAATGAATAGACGTTACTTAAAATCTCTTATTTATTAGTAAATACTACATTTTACTAGTGATTGTAATATCCATTTAAATCGATTTCATACAGTCAAAGATGTCCAAAATTAGGAGTTGTGATGCGTTTACATGGAAATTGTGTTAAAATGTTTTTCTAAGCACGACTGAATAACGAATGCTAATTCTATTGACTTTTCTTCGAAATATTCTTGACAGAAAGTATTAGAAATCTTCGCAAAAAGTCAGAGATGCTCTCGAGTTTCGGGGCGAGAGGACGCTAGACCCTTACCCCTAATCGGAAAGCCTTTCTATGACTTAACAAATTAAGAAACAATTTATTATTGTCAATAATGTAATAGTTATAACAGAAAAAAATTTAAAATTTTGCCTAATATGTGAGACAAACGTTCATCTTTTTTATTTATTGACAAAAGAGGTAGACACAAACTAAGAGACTCGATAGCTTTATCTTTATTATCAATGATAATAACCAAATTTTCTTCCAGATTAAAATATTTCTTATTTATCATTGGATTATTTCCAACAAACATAATTAATAATAAAATTCGTAGAATAATCTTCATTTACTTTAAATCGACAAATTCTAAATTAGATAGATATTCAATGAATAGAGTTTTAGAAAACATGTCCTTATCGCATATTTCCTTCAAACATGTCAAATTCGAAAAAAGTTTAGAACAATATAATTCATTGTTATTTATTGAGAATGAAAATAAGAACATTTGATTTTTCTTGTTAATTAACCAGAGATCTTAATTTGTTTTAACTTTATTCTTGCAGAAGTTACTTACAGCCTATGAAGATTGGCCGAAAGCAATTATAACCGAACAAATGCTCAGCGACACGGTGTATTTAGTTTATGGTAAAGAAGAAAGAATACAATTATGGTATTATATTCTTGTTCCTATTAACAAATTTGCCGAAATAAAAGCCAATCGACAAATGTCAATAAGCGATATTAAAAAAATTGGTCGCATGATTGAATATCTCAATAATCGAGATCAAAATAAACAAATGTCTGGATTGGAAATTGAACCACCCAAAATATTTCAGAAATGGATTGCAGAACATTATAGTAAGAAAAAGGCAATGGCTTTAATTTATTTTCATGGTGAAGTAGATTAAGTAACACAAAAAAAAACTGAGCTTTCAAATTTTGTTATATCCGTTATATTTTCAAATAACAAGTAAGACTTTAAAAAGATATTGTACCAATATATGTTAATTAGTTAGGCATTATACTAATACGAAGTTTTACTAGAAAGTTTACTCGACTTCAGTATTTAATATATGTATATATTGACAAAGTTAACACCGAAATAGAACTATAATTCAAAATATTCCTTTAAGTAAATTTATATATATTGAAAAAACTTTTCATATACAACTAACTAAATTTGAAAAATAATTAGAATTTTTCTTAAGTACATAATTAAATATACGATGAGAAGTCTGTCTTTTTTAAATCATTTTTTTAATGCAAATTCTCCTGTTGCTATTGATGAAACCATCAGCTTGACGTATACCAACGTGCTATTCTACAATAGAAAATAGGTATTGAATTCTGTTATTTTGAACGCCAACGATTTCATTATATCAAACTTACTGATGATTTACCGTCAAATTTAGCTCGGCGAGCAGAGCTAAAATCCTGTGATCGAATCATTTTTTTTAATGATATCAATATTGAGAATGACACTTTAGATCAATTCTTGAATCGAATTGATACTGAACGACATCTTCCAATTCAACTCCTTGTCTGTAGTTCAGCTACATATGAACTAGAGTACTGCGGGACAGTCCAGAATCCCGAAAAATCCCGTTTGTCCCGTCCCGCGGGACAATCGGGATTATCCCGAAAAATTTTCGGGACGGGGCAAACGGGATCGGGACAATATAGAAAAAATCTATGTCCCGAATTTTTTATCCGTATATGAAATAGGCTAGTATTTATTTGAGCAATAAAAATATTGAAATGAGCAATAATTGAAATATAATCTAGCAATAATTTTCAAGCAATAAAAATAATTTATTTAAGCAATTTTACACTACTAAACGTACAATAGTTAATTCATTAAATCGCAGTAGTCATTTCATATTTTAGGAATAAAAAAAGAGAAACTACATTCTTGTCAGTTACAATTGAAAATAAAAAAAAAGAAAAATGAAAACGGAGTACATTATTATGTCAATAAAGCTTTTTTTTACTTTAGATGGTCTGTGTCTTTTTTGTTTTTGTATCTATTTCCACATTTTTTGTCTGTGGTGGAGGTTTACAATATTTTAACCTGATGGATATACCAATGATGTGCTTGCAAATATAATTTTAAGGAATGATCGGCATTTTCCTTTCCTCTCATATATATCTGATGGACTTTTCCTTTCTTTCTATTCTTCTTGCTTTCATGCTGTTCCATGGATTTTTCTTTCGTTGTTCATCATCTATGAGATTTTCCATCTTATGGATTTTCCAGCACTTGCCATCGCCCTATATATAGCGTTACGTTTCTTATATGGATGCAGATATAGGAGATATACATAGACTGATACATATATAAATACGATGAGATTGAGATCTCGCACCCTTTTCATAGAAAATTTATCTTATATAAAGTTTACCTTCAATTTAAATAAATTATTGCTCGTTAAGTATTATTATTGCTAAATTTAATTATTGCTCATTTAAATTATTTTATTGCTCAATTAAATACAAGTCTATGAAATAGAGTACTGCGGGACAGTTCCGAAACTCGAAAAATCCCGTTTGTCCTGTCCCGAAAAATTTTCGGGAAGGGACAAACGGGATCGGGACAACTCAAAAACTTTCGGGACGGGACAAGCGGGATTCGGGACACGAGAAAGTTTGTCCCGCAGACCTCTACACAAGAGTCTTCAGTGAATGAATATCAATGTGTTAAAAGCAACTTGTTTTCGGTTTTTTCTGCACGTGTTATGTTTCTTCTTTTCTCTCGTTCATCTTTTTCTTCTAGCAAGGTTGTCAAAAATAAAAATAGAGAAAATCGTATCCATGGAAACAGAGGTACAAAAAAGAAAACTCAGCCGTATTCTATACATGAAACGAATTCATGAAATAGTTGTTTTATGTACCTGAACGCTTTTTCGACGCTCATCAAGAGCTTCTACAAAAACTACCATCTGTTGAAGACTATGGCAAAAAAGCATTGGTAACACTTGAGAAAGCACTCGAACCACTTCGACCGTTGATAGATAATTTTGAGGTAGTACCATGGACGGCAAAGAGTATAATGCATCAACCAATATATGATCTTACTTATGATGAGGCAGGCGCCATATATCTTTATACAATTTGGCGTTTAAAAGAAGACCAAACTATCCCTAGTCAACTGAATAAAGCACTGCGCTCCGGAGAACGAAACCGACTCAATGCATGGTCTTCTTATCTTCATCTCCTTGTGGTTGCTTTAAGTAAATTACCATCCATGACAGGCACAATTTGGCGCTATGGCAGAGGTGACATGACTAATAATTATCAAAAAGATTGTATCTGGTTAGGATTCAGCTCATGTGTAGGTCCCATGTCTAACGTTACGAATCAGGATAAAGATAGTGTGTATACTATCTTCGAAATAAAATGCATCAATGGTAAAGCGATTTGCAATTATTCTGACTTTCCACAAGATGATGAAGTTATTTTGATGCCTGGTACGCGCTTACGAGTGATGAGGAAAGAAGATCTAACGACTAGGCTTAAAAAAATTTATTTACAAGAAGATGAAAATCAGCTATTGGCTAAATCTTCGGCTTGGTCACTGCCCATAGACAGAACATATCGCACAGAACAAGACTTTAAAATGACTATAATGCAACCGATCGGTGAAATTAAATCATTACAATCATCTAGTAAGTGTTTTGGCATTGAACAAGATGTTCTCGATAATATATCTGACTACTGAAAATATTATAAGATTCTCAGGCTATGCAGATGAATATAAGAAACAATGGAGCCAATAGAGTTTTAGAAATCGAGAAAAAGTTATTCTCTCTCGAATTCCTAGATTTCATCTGATAAAACAAGATATCAATGAGCAAGAGTCGAATTTCTGAAACTCGACTTCCTAGTTGAGTTGTTTTTTTTTAATCTTAGAGATAATTAGTTCTTAGAGACCTACAAAAAGAGTTCCGTGATTAGATTGACCATCGAAAAGTCGCAAGGACAGATAATGAAGAGAAAGTTTACAATGGATAGATGTGGAATAGATGTAATATCAAAAATGGAAAACTATTGAAAAGAAAGTGATTAGTCTAGAATATGTGTGAATAATGTTATAGTAAATATACAGACTAGAAATCATATCCAACACTTACCTGCATCTAAATATTCTATTAGAAATGTCTTGTGACTTTGATTTAGTCACTGAAAAACCACCGTCCATTAAATTTGCAATTGAACCTCAAATTTCTCAGTTGGAAATGTTTCCTATCAACACAAACAAACTTAATGATACTCGCAAGGAGAAAACATTCACAACAGCGAATAATCAACTTGTTGAAAAAGAGAATAGATATTCTGTTTTAGAAAAGACTTGGCTTGATTGTCAGTATCATGATAAAGACAACCAATCTATTATGACTCCTGAAGATCTAGAGACGAAATTACAAGATCCTCATACAGTTATTGATCCTACCGTTTTAAATTATGTGAAGGGATCGATGTTTGGTATGGCCTTGGGTGATGCACTTGGAGCTCATGTTGAATTTCGACCACGACAATACTTGATAGAATATCCCGTGCAAGATCTTCAGGAAGGAGGAACTTGGGGTCTCAAAAAAGGACAAGTAAAATTTCTTGTCTTTCTATAAGATTTCATTATTTATATTTCCGAATTAATCCGAAAGAAGAAGTGGCAATACATTTCGTTGTTATCTTACCCTCTCTTAACTTTAATTAAATTTCTATAGGATCAGAAGACATAGCTATATATGTGTACAGTATCTATTTTCTATCGTTTTTCAAATAATTATTTCTTGTCATCCATTCAATATTTTCGAAATCGATACCATGATTAAGAAGAACTAACCCTCATTTCAAAGAAACGTCAGAGGCATGACAATACCAGTACCATCAACTAACACATACATGGAATTCATTTTATCCTTGGTTAGGTATCATTATTCTTGTCTACTTTTCCAAACACCGCGAACATGTACAGTTCCCTTTCATTAATTATGAATGCTATTGAGATCAAGATTAAGATAACTTCATTTAGAAACTAATACATAATCTTACTTTACAAAAGCTGTTGTCATCGAAAAAAGAATTTTTCCTTAGACCATCTTTAAATACCATTAATTCTTTTTTCTATTAAGAGGCTTCCATGTGCTTTGTAAGAAATGCCTTGTGCAATGTTGAGAAAATGAAAGAAATTAAAAGAAAAAGAATACTGTAATTGGCTCTATATATTTGTTTTTCGTTCAAATATATCCTTTAATCATGTGTTAAACATGGATAATTGTACTATTTTCAATCATTATCATTTGCTTAGTTCACTGATGATACCTCCATGGCTCTTTATCTGGCAAGTTCATTAATATGTCGTCGCGATTTTGTACCTTATGATCAGCTAGTGCGGTACAAGTGGTGGTACAGACATGGTTACATGTCTTCGACTGGACAATGTTTCGATATTGGTAGTGCTACCAGTCAATCACTGCGTGAATTCGAGCGTCGTCAACGATTATTTGCCAGTGAATATCAAATTCCTCTTGATCAATTAGATTCTCTTTTAGATCTCAACCTTATCAATAAATTTGACGTGCATTGTAGTCAAGTCGGAGTTGCTGGTAACGAAGCATTAATGCGACTAGCTCCTGTTCCTCTCTTCTTCTATCGACATCCTATAGAAGCCGTAGAGTTCTCGGGAATTAGTGGTGTCATTGCTCATGGCGATCAAAAGGCCTATGATTCTTGTCGCTATTATGGAGCTTTAATTGTGGCTGCTCTTCGAGGTGAAACAAAAGAACATATTTTGGATGATAACTTTTATTTGAAACATAAAACATGGTTCAATAACAAGCCACTTACACAGGAAGTTATGAATGTTGCTGAAGGATCGTACAAGAAACCTGGAGGATATCAGGATGGCATTCGAGGCAAAGGATACATTGTTAGTGCTCTTGAAGCTGCCTTATGGGCTTTTTGTTACGATGAAAATTCCTTTGAGAAAGGAGTTCTTAATGCAATCAATCTTGGAGAAGATACTGATACAACCGCTGCTATTTATGGTCAATTGGCTGGCACCTACTACGGTTATGACAAGTTACCCGACAGATGGATTAGACAGGTCTATGCGCATAATTTTATAACATGTGTAAGCAAGTGGATCGTTTATGAAGGACATTTGTGGAAACCAAAACATTCTTTGTCGAATAAACTAGAATGAACTTCTCAATCTTATTCAAGTTTCCCTTCATAATCTGTAACTGCAATGAGTTCAATTTCAAACTCAAAGTCAGTACATACACAGACATCAAGTTTTTACATTTAAAGAGTTATCTTCTAATGAATCGAGAGTAAAGACACTATTACATTTTCTAAAGACAATTTGTTAGAACTTTTCTTCTTCTCTTTTTATTATATTTATTACCATCATTCGTTTGTCGCCTCTCTGTAAACCAGATCAAATGTCATAGAAAAAAAAGGAGCAATGCTACTAGCATAATACGATGATAAGATAAACAGAGAAAGTAGCGTTCTTATGTCGGAAGATGTCTATCCTGACATAATACAGCTCCATATAATATTCATACAACAACTTTGGTAGTATAACGAAATCCAAATTCGAGATCAAGAGCAACAGCAACACGATATGAAGAAAGTGGTAGAACAGAATCTGTCATTAGTGTGGTAGGACGCATTAGCTATAAGGGTGTGACGTCACCTCTAACAGGATGTGGGCGTGAGTGTGTGTGCATGGAAACGGAAAGAAGACAACACCCACACCCATACCCACATCCACACCCACACCCCTACGCACAAACACACACTGGTTGAAATGCAAGAAAAAGAATGAGGTGAAAAAAGTATTTAATATCCGAAAATTGAAGAAATTAAATTGCGTCATTCTGTTTATCATCAATTCGTCTGCGAATCATTTGCTGTGGATTTTTTCACTTTTAAATGTTGCATTTCTAGTGTTTAACCACATTGTTGGTAAGTACAGCAACAACCAAACTGTCGAAATAGTACCCATGCCCATACCAAATAACAATGTATATGAAGGAACCGTATGAAAATAAAATACTTCACTACATGACCATGCTAACCAAATCAAAAAGGACCATAAAGTGGATAAATACATTGCATGCTGATGTAAAGAAAAGGTAGTTAGTGTACGCAATACGGCAAAAATTAAAGTCCATCAAACAATCACACGTCGTAAAATGGGTACTGTTACACTATCATTGACAAGTACAGTTGCACTACCAGCAAACAAATGTTCTAATGATTCAGGTTTATAAGCTAAAACAGCTGCACCGATAAAATTATAAGCGCTGACAAATAACAGATAGTAGGAGAGGAATGGAAGAGTCATGATGGAAAAATAAAAGAAGAAAAGGCGATATATGGATATTATATAGTAGTCTGAGCAATTCAAACACGCTTAACTTTTTTCGAACATCATCTTACCGCTATAATATATCCTTAGCACAAAAGTTGAATTGAAGTATGTTTCTTTCTGTTGACTTACCGTTATCATACTTTATCAGCTCGGTGTACAGGTTATAACAAAATTAATCATGAAAAAAATTTATAAAAAAGAACGGTCAAGAAAGCTCTCTGAGAAAAAAAGAAACGCGTTCGAACGCATTCATGGTAAAGATGAGCGTGCTGCCATAGATTACGGTCCTAATGGATAAGAATCTGCTCTTGGAGACCACACTCATAGGCCATCACTTGTTTCTCCGACGACCAGAAGTATCATATTAGAGTTGATGATTGCATGAATTAACACTAACTTATGTATTGACTACGAGCAGTTACTTACCGAAGTAGTAAATCTACATTTTCATGGCATATGCAAAGGCAAGATTCATGAGGTGTTTGTTCTTTGACTCGTGCTGGTGGCAATGAAAACAAATTCGATCGACCGATTGCTGTATCGGGATATTTCATTTTAAATTTTTCAAAAGTTTCACTGATTGTCATATGCAGAAAGCGCAATGGGAGTGGTTGTCTGACCGGCGGTGAATGTATGCCTTGTTTCTTGAGGGTGGGTGTGGGTATTAGAGAATAAAATGTGAACATCCAGACGTACATCCATCAGCCACAGTTACACCTCACTCACCCACACCCTCCGAAAGCGGTTCTTTATTATTTTTTTGTACCCATGAGTTATGACGAAATACCTCACTAAGAAAACACCGAAAAAATAATTTCATCATACATAATTCAGTGTTTTTTTTTCTCTCACTTGCGACATCTTCATTGTAAGATTCTGGCAGAGGTGTACTGATGACTCATTTCAGTGTTTCTCTTTATTTTACTACGAAATCATTGCACAGGAGGAAACAGAACAACAATGAAATGTTTATATGATGCAATTGCTTGTGCAGAGAAACTGGCGCTCTCTGAATAAGATATTTCGTAATTTTGTTTCGATAGCTTTACATTAAAAAATAGAGAATAGCTCTTGGATGGACTTGAACCATCAATCTCCCGGTTCGTAGCCGGATGCGTTAGCCGTTTACGCCACAAGAGCACAAGTGTTCACAGAATTTTGCGAATGTGGGTGTGGCTGCGATTTTTGGTGGTGCATCTTTTTAGTTCACCTTCCCACCAATATCCGCATTGCTCACCTAAAAACACACATTTACCCTCATCCACTCACTCAGAACTAGAACGGCACTCATAGCGACGCCCATCCTTTGCAAAATTTTCTCTTGTGTGAGTATAACTATAAGCGAGGTAGATGAATCCAAATGGCTGCATGTACTTTACAAGAACACTGAGACGCAGATAATGTCAGAATTTTATTGATATTATCTTTATTAGAATCATTTCAGTTGGCATAGGGTGTGGATGTGGGTGTAAGTGTGTGGGTGTGGGTGTGGGTTTGGATGTGGGTGTGAGTGTGTGGGTGTGAGTGTGGGTGTGGGTGTGGGTGTGGGTGGGTCTCTTTATATCCCTTGCATCCACACCCACACCCATACCCACACCCACACCCACACCCACACCCCACCCACACCCACACCCACCCACACCCACCCACACCCACACCCGCACCCGCACCCACATCCACAGCCACCCCACACACACCCACACCCCTCCCAAATCTTATTTTATCTTTAAAAAAACACCAGTTTGTGAATTTTAATCTTTAGTATAATTTATTTTAGATTAAGAGTAAAAAATTGTTCATCTAACATTTCAAATGCAAAATATTTTATGAAAATTTTTTTATCTATTGGGTTGGTAAGAAATTTTTGTCATTTTTTTCAAAAATTTTATTTTTATTTTTTAAATATCAGAATACAATTATCAATCAACAATGTATGCTCCATTACTGTCTATGACTTGTTGCCAACGCTCTGGTAGAGAAAGGATCCCTTGTTCGTAGAAGTCTTGAGACTTTTGGTCGAAAAAATTGAGAAGATCCATTTTGAGGTCGTTTTCATCTTCGAACTTTTTCTCACATAAATGATTGTCGAGAGAACGGTACAGATGGTAGTCCGTAGGAGCTAAGTTTGGAGAATAAGGTGGATGAGGAACAGTGATCCAACCAAGCTCCAATAACTTTTGGCGTGTCGACTTTGCTACATGGGGTCTGGCATTATCATGTAAAAAAGTAAATTCGATCTTGTTTTCCTTTGAGTTTTTCTGCAACCCGATCCAATTGCTGGCAGTAGAGATCAGCTGTGATGTTGCAGCCGTCTGGAAGAATTTCCCAACGAATAATCCCTTTGACTCCCCACCACACGCTCAGCATCACCTTCTTTGGGTGTAGATCAGTCTTAGGCGTTGGTACACCTGCTTGACCAGCGCTCAGCCACTGGCGTCTACGTTGGTAGTTAATATACAACACCCACTTCTCATCACCAGTAATAAGATTGCAGAGCCATTGATAGTTGCGATGAGAAGTCAACAATTCCATACAAGCATCAACCCTATATTGCATCTGAAGTGGTGATAACTCATGGAGCATCCAAACTCCATATTTCCACATTTTGCCTAATTCGTGCAGATGTGTTTCCACTGTAATATGAGAGTACCCAAGACGCTCTGCTAAACACCGTGTAGTCAATCTAGGATCTTCTTCGATAAGCTCCTTTAAGAGATCCGTATCCACCTCTAGTGGTCTTCCAGTATGAGGTAAATCATCGAGTTCGAAGTTACCGTTCTTGAACTCATTGAACCAACGTTGCGCTGTACGAATGGAGAGCGCATCCTTGCCCATCGTATGGCATATGTTGCTTGTTGCTTCTGTTGTTTTGTGATCCAGACGGAATTCATGAAGCAGAAGCAACCGGAGCTCTCTACGAGATATTTTCATTTCTAATTCGAGATCAGTATCTATATCCATAGTTTTATTGTTGTTCGAAAGATATTTACACTCCCTTGATATACCCTTAGTATGGAAACTTCTAGAACTTTCTTGACTGTTCTAGGAAGTTACGAAAAAAAACGACAAAAATTTCTTACCAACCCAATAATTTTAATAAAGACGGAAATTTTATTCAGTTTCATTGAAAAAAATAAAATAAAATATTTCAAAATAAACTTTTCACTCAAGTGAACTACCATTAAATTTCATTAGTATGATTTACTCAAACTTCAATGATGAAATATGAATGCTAAAAAGTATAAATAGAGTCAATATTGATACAGTCATATCTTAGTTAATTTAATCAGTATTTATGAACTAAATGAACGAATAGATATATAGATAATTGAATAAGCAAGATATTCAACACTTGAATGATCGAAATAATTAAGTAGATATTTTTTTAGATCTAATTGTTTAACGTATATGCATTATCTAATGACATAAATTTTAAAAAATTCGAATTAGATACCGTGTTTAGTTGGACCGATCATGAATAAACATCTGCAGCGGGTAATTTCGTTATCGTTACGCCTTTGAAAGTCATTTGTTAACCACTCATTTATTCTGTCTTGATGTTCTTCAGGAATTCTGTAATAAATCGGAGATTGCAAAAATTATTGCTAGAAAATCTTTACTTAAAACTTGTTGGATCATACATTGGTTTATAATCGATTTCTGCCTGGTTATTCGCCATTTGAAGTTCGTATACAATGGTGCATCTCATTTGGTTTCCTAATACTAAGTACTCAAACAGAAGACTTGTTTTCAATACATCAGCAGCTAGAAAACGAATATCCTTTAGAGAAGTTCTACGTAAATAAATTATCGAACCAGCAAAAACAGATTCTTTTTTAAACGCAATCGCAGCAACTTCGGCCTGTTTTTGGCGATAATCATCAGTCAATGCATTTTTTCCTTTCTTGCATATATAAACTGAATTTTCAATGTATCTATCCTCCGCTATGGATTTGATTTCAGCGTTATATTGATCAGCATTTGTCTCAAGTAAATAATCTGATTCTTTCAGATCTATTGAATAAAATATTTAGATGAGATGTGTCAGATTTCAATCTATACCTGGAAAAAGATGATTCAGAAATTTGTGCTTGAAATTTACTTTGTTTTCAAAACAAAGATGGATTGAAACGAATTTTTCATTTGATGATGTCGATGTATCTAGAATTCACGGTTTACTGATATGATTCATATTAAAAAGAACATTACCGGCAACACATAGATATTTAATTTTGGGTAACTTTTCATTCGTATTTAACCGAACGGTAGGATACATTGTTGTAATGGAAACATATATATCATGGTAACTTCTAGATGTCGCAATATTTAAAAAAAAAATTTACTCGGTTGAATCGATCATCATCTTCTTTGATTGAAATTTCTCTTTGAAGAGCTTCATTTCCTCTTTCATCCTTTGATTTTTCTTGTAAGTTTGTTTGCGATACTGAAAAAGGAACATTTGATGGAATTCCTGCTGGTAAAACATTTATTGACTTATCCGGTGCTATATTAACTAAATGCCGTTGATTGTTTATTGTCGAATTTAAAACGATAATATGGCTATTTGTACAACGATGATTGATATTTTCAGATGTGTCTTTTATCGTTGATGTATTATCTTCAAGTGGTGTTGATATAGCTATTGGATGGAATAACATCCCTGATTGAGCTGGGGTCGATATGGCTGTTGGACGAAATATCATTGCTGACGCTAATAAAAATAATTATTTTTTAAATTTGACTAATAAAAAAATCTTTTCTAACAGACCTGAGACCGAAGTTGATTTGCACGAGCATGAACATGTTGTACGACTACAAGTAGAAAAACATTTGCAAGAAGGACATAATGACGTGCGCCTGATTGACGATGATTTAAATAGGCTAGTTGAATGCATAACATTCGAAACCGAATTGAAAGATATTTTGTTTGATCTTGTGTTAATCTACTCTCGTTCAGATCCAACTAATTACATATTTTTCTTACCTTGATGATTCTTCTTTCTTTGCATGCTCAATCAAATGATCAAGACAAAACTTATTTGTGCAATGTGCACATATGAAATCCACTGCCTGATTAAAACAATGAGAATCATTGTTGTACTTGAATTGGCAGTAACAAATGTAAGAAAATATTTCTTCGCTTAAATCAGAATTGATCAATGACTAGAAGAGAAAGATCAATGCACACTAAACTAATATGTGCCGCACCGAGCACGTCACGTCGTGTGTTTTGCGTTCTTCGCTATATATATCCAGCGGAGAACGCAAGAAACACGACACGACGTGCTTGTTGCAACACATCCGACACATTTTATTTTAGAGTGTATCTTTATATACAATCCAATTAACCTCAATATATATATGTTGTTGATTGAAAAAAATTTTCTTTGATAATTATAGTGCCCTGCCGTCTTAGCGTCCTTGACAACAACAAGACGCTAGGACGCTAGGACACTGTTCATTATAGAGAGAAATATATATATGTATATTATTGAGTAACGAGACGGTAGGACGCCGTTCATGATAGACAGACGTATACGCGTTATTTATTGAAAAAAAATTACATCAACAACTGCAGCGTCCTTTTTAACACGAGACATTTTTTGTGACTAATAAAAAAAAATACCTTTTCAGTGCTGGGTATAGTAGAGCTAGACATTGTAAAGTAAAATTTTACGTGTAATTGAAGTAAGTGTTTATTAATATCTAGAAATAAACATCACCAATCAATGCGAAAGAAGTTTATGGAGGGAGTCAGAAAAGATTATGAGTAGCTAGTCATCAGTGGCATTTTTGACGATATGTACGAACTCCATCACTGTTATATACTTTCAGTCAACATACTCAAATAAGATTATAAGCAGAATGTTCATCGAAAAGTGGATGTGTAGCTTATAGAAGATAAAATATTTATTTAAATTAAATCGTTAAAAAAAGAAACCATTATTGGCTTCTCTAGCAAAAAAATACATGTGTTTTTTCTCTGTTAATTATCACTTGTGATTTTATAAATATCCTTGACAAGGGAAAACATAAGAATGAGACAATCCATGATTGTTATCAGTATGAATAACATTGTAAGAAATGTGAAATAATCCAGACATTTTCTCTAATGATCTGAAGACAAAAACGATCAATTTGAGTTTTATTTAAAAAGGTTCTTTGAGTACATTTTTTTTCTCCGTTGTCTTGAAAGCGATCAAACTTTGCCCATGCTCTAGATTTAGAAGAAATACTTCGTTCGAAATATATGACACTGTATCTGGAAGACATATGAGAAGAAGAAAGAATCATAAGTGACTTCTTATAAACACGAAGCCATTGTTTGTTGAAGAACATATAAATAGAATTGTCTATAGATGTATAGCAAAATAAAAGTGAAAGCGATATTAGAAGATCAATGATGGCACACTATTATATCACACTATCACAACATAAAGAAGTTTCCGTAACAGAATAAAAAATATATCGAGACGAAATCTTTTAATACCGTGTTTATACGGAAAAAAAGAATTTGTTTTTTATTATTTTCTTCGGTGGACGATGTAATGAAAAAAATTCATCATCGGAAGATTTTTTCAATTTAGCTACATGGCAATACCTTCGAAATTTCAATGCCATGTAGACAATCAAAATGATATTATTGGAGAGAGCGTAAAAGGTGGGGACAGAAGTACTAATTACCTCGAAAGGATCTGCTCAAATCAGGAGCAAAAATAAAAAAAAAGATTTTCCAACAAATATAGATATGATCTATTGCTCTCTTTATTTCTCTCTTCCTTTGAACGCTTTTTCTTTTCGTTCTGTTACAGAAACATATCTATTGGTGAACTTGGCCATATATCACATATATAGTTAATATGAGAAGGAGAACAAGACAATAAATTATCATTTGATGTTGAATTACAAATAAATGTCATTGAGAAGTGAAATTTGCCTACTTAATATCTTTGTTCGATTGACACTTCTTCTAAACTTGCCATATTTAAATATAAATGATTAACTTCTGAAAAAACAGCAATAAAGTCAAACATAGTTTCGAAAAATGGAACATTCGATCGATTAAGATGAAGATTACCAAGAAAACGCTGTAATGAATAACGAGAATACTCAAGAATTGATAAATATTTTTGTCGAACATGTTTGACAAGTTCATCAGATGATCAATAAAAATCAAATTGTAGATGATATGGTAATGTTGAAACAAGCATTTCAATCATATTCTATAACTGACTTCAATATTGTATTTTAATTTCTTTCGTCATATATTTCCTTATCTTTTTCTTCTCGTTGTTAATATAGTGGTGTTTGCTTTTAAATGTCAAGCATCTGGTTGACTTGATTATTGGCAATCAAATTTAACAATGAATACACACAATGAAAGAAGTCAAGCCTGTCAGAAGCTAAGGCCGAAAAGAATGCATGGCCGATGAAAATATTCCCATAGAAAATAATATTTCAATAGAGTTAATCTAGAATATGAGAAATACCAAATTCTCTAGAGACATACGCATAGAAATATATAAGTGCAATTGTTTTTTTTTCTTTAGCTTCAAAAAAAGCTTCAAAATCGATAGTAATAAATAAAATAGAAATATTTGAATAATGAGAAAATATACGTTAGTAAAATGAAGTTGACACAAGAATTATAATATAAAACACATTTGTAGAAAAATGAAATCTATATTATACAATGAATTTGTTTCTTTTTAATGAAATTACTACTTTTTTCGGCATGTATCTAATGTATAAGTTATTCTAGTGAAATTCTATTGCAATGAAAAATTAAGATAGAAAATGTTTGGAAATCATCTGTTCATTAAATAAATATTGAAACCCATTTTTACATTTTTATTCTAAGACGTCATAACTCAGAATGATGATTATAACTTCTACAAAGGATTGTAGACGACAGAGTTTAGCACTGCTTTACTCAGTTTTTGATTGTAAAGAATTGTAACTAATCGCTCACATACAATGACTGTCAAAATGATCCACCTACTAGATAATTTTTTTTTGTATTGTGTATGTTCTCAAAAAAAAAAACTAGATGAATTAGAATAATCTGATTTTTGTCAGAATACAGTCTATAGTCTTTAGTAGACTACTAATAAAAAAAAATTAGATCAATCTATTGTTCTGTGTAGTTTTTATTGACGAAACAATGTCAGCATGATGATTTTCAACTATCTGAAATTATTCAATCACTCATTTTTTTTTGAAACTATTGCATACCTATTCTAAGTTGAAATTTTCTGTGTGTGCTACATAATTAAGCAGAAAGAAATGTGTTCTACTTAAAGAATACTTTTTGTCTTAGAGTTTTTTTTAATCTAGGGACAAAAAACAATGTTGTTTTGACCCATACCGGAAATTGTCAACAAAAGAGCATTTTTCCAAATGATGTTTGGACAATTTTTTTATGTAAGACTCTATTAACAAGTGCACTACAATTTACATGAATTGTTCTATTTGAGTAGATAATTCATGATGGAAAACAGTGTTGGTCTGCCTCTTGTATATATATGTCAGCGTCCAAACTGAGATTACGTCCAATCTCAGATTGGCCTAGGCGAATGTCGGATCCGAGATTGGACGCGTCCAATCTCGGATTGACGCAATTCTGTTCATTAAAATATCAATTACCCTTTAGACAGACCTTGGATTCGAACTATTTTTTGAAATCATGTTCACACAATGCCGTTTTAAGTATTACAAGCATTTAGAAAGAAGCTAAATTTAGACTCAAAAGTGTAATAAAAGTTTTTTCACATAAGTTCTTGTTCTCTAGAAATTTATTCATAACTCCTAAAATTTTATTCAAATTTGTCAAATGACAATTGTGCCAAACAAACTGGCATCGTGTGAACATAACTGAAAAAAAAATAGTTCGAATCCAAGGTCTATCTACAGGGTAATTGATATTTTAATGAACAGAATTGCGTCAATCGGAGATTGGACGCGTCCAATCTCGGATCCGACATTCACCTAGGCCAATCTGAGATTGGACGTAATCTCAGTTTGGACGCTGACATATATATCTATCTCAGATAGACCTTCGTGTACGATCTCATTCACACATTGAAGAAAGTATTTTTAAAAATTGTATTAAAAGCGTGAATTTGTATTGAATCATATTTTTTCATACAAAATTCTTATATCTGAAATCAAAAGAAATCATATTTTGTTACGTCATAGATAGCAGGAGTAAAAAGCTTACTGTAGTACAAGCAATAGACTGAATATATATTTCATCAAACAAAGATGTATTAAATGAAACTTAAAATAGCGAGTTGTTCTAATTTTAATCTGCTATCTACGTAGACGCGACGTGCAAAATTTAAGCATGTATTTAATAAGATCTGTTACTCAGACTACATTAAACTTTTTATTTCTACTATTTATAACATAACAAAAGTATATAAGCGATTTTGATTTCAAATATAAGAGTTTTGTACGAAAAAAGATATCCTACAACTCCACTCCGCTCGAATAATTTTTTATACCTCCTTCAATGCGTTAGTAAGACTGTACAAGAAGACTCATTTGTGATTGATGTACACACAAGAGACGATCAACACTATTTTCCAGCATTAAATATTCATTCAAATAGAATTAATTCATGCAATTTATAGTGTTCATCCTAATGGTACATAGAAAAATAAAATTGGCTAAACATCATATAAAAAAGTGCTTTTTTATTGACTATTTCCGGTATGGGTGAAAACAACATTGTTTTCTAATCCTTAGACAAAAGAAAGCTACGATAAAAAAAAATGTATTCCTTAAGTAGAGCACATTTCTTTCTACTGAATTATGCATCGTACGGAAAATTTCAACTTAGAGTAGGTGTGCAACAGATTTCAAAAAAATAAAAACTAAACAGATCAATGGATATAATGGATCAATCTGAAATTTATTTACTAGTATACTAGAAACTATAGGCTGTAATCTGAAGAAAATCAGATTATTCTAGCTCATTCAGTTTTTGAAATCTACACAAAATAAAATAAAATAATCTACTGGTAGAATGATTTTTGATAGCCACTGTACATGCAGTTTGCATGATATTGAGGTCAATCCTGACATGTCATGCATGATTACGAATGATCCTGAAATACGACAGTATATCATCGTTTACTACAGGATGACATACGATCGTAATACAATGTATAATTGAAAACGATCACTTATGACCGTTTTTTATTCGATATGATCAATGAACTCTTATAGTCTCAACATTTCACTAGTTAATAATCATCTTATTAGCTTAAATATTGTGTTGTTATCATCTTACCGAATCGTTATTTGTGTTGTTGATGATTATTGACTGAATAGGAATTTTTTTCTTATTTTCTCAAAAGATTTTTCACTTAAAAAAAACATTCACCGATAAAAGGAAACAATCAAAACATACCAACGGTTCTAATTAATTATAGTTTAGTGACTAATAAAAAGGATAGACTCGGGTACGTGATAAATAATGATAAAACATGATCTAGTGTTAAGAAGTGTATACGAATATTGATAGAAAAATATTTATAACACACTAACTGTACCAGTTATCCACTGGAAAGAAAGATGAGCTGCACATTCAGATAATCTTATTGCATTTTTCAGAAAGCACGTAGAATTATTATTATTTTAAACATTGATGTAACGTTAGTCATTCTCAATTAAGAAAAGCCCTTGTACAACTGCACCGTTATGCTACGTGCACATGCATAAAACTTAATGGCATAATACGCGTTTACAAGCATGAAAATTAAGGCATTTACAAGTTTAATATTCTTGCATGCGAGATCAGACGAATATTTTTTTTCTAGGAATTTGGCATGCTAAGACATGAAGACTCATTCGTATGCACACAAGAGAGAGCCAGAATACTTATAAAACAAAGCACGTATACTAAATACGCATGAACACAAAAGAGTCTTTTTCAAACGTACATAATTTAGATCCTAAATAAAACTCCTTCATTACTCAGACATCTACTTAGATCAGGACGCGATCCAAATCTGTTGAATATAGTGATCATCCGATTACTACCCTAATACACATGTACATGAATGCTAACAACTCTAGACGATTTCAGAAAAAGAACACTTGTTTTTTGCTAATATTATGTAGTTATATAAGAGGACAAATACATTTTAACAGGAAATAAGAAATGATACGTTAAAGATAAAACTAAATTCTTGCATAAGTTCGTATTTACATGCATTGTAACATAGTAAAGTTTTGAAGACCAACATAGAATCGTTTCACTATTATTTTTCGTAAATATAACTTTTTTTTCTGCCTTGACAAGCAAGCTTCAGCCAAGTTTTAGTCATCTTGTGACTGCACACAGCAGATGTCATATCGTGAAAATCATGACGACTTGAGTGATTATTAAAAAAGTCAACGTAAAATCGTGATTATAGGACAAAAAACAATTTTTCAAGAATCGGCGATGAAATCAGACCAATAAATCGAATTTAATCATTGATTTCAATTATTGATTAAGAATCATCAATTAATTAGAGAAATATTGCAAGTCTGTAAAATTGAGAGTCAAATATAATTTCTACAAATTTTTTAAATGTAATCATAGGGATATGAAACCAAAGGAAACATTCAGTTTCGACATGAATATCACTATTATGACATCAACGAGATGGTACAGTTTTAGAGAACGATCGTATTGAACTTCTCATTCACATTAATTTACATCAAAAGATGTGTTTTTTGATAATATAGATAATTTCAGATATGTTTTGAGATTAAGTAATTTTTCAATTCAGTTATAGATGTATCCATCAATCTTAGATTAATATAAAGCTGAAAAACTTGTCTTTTATCTTTAAAATAACTTCTTCTATCGTTATTATTTTACTTCTGCTTTCTAATTATGTTGTCTACTCCTTCGTCTATTTTATATATTTAATTTATTGACAAAAAATTAAAATGCTTCGAGTAACTTCAGAGAAAAACCTAAATAAAAACGTCACATTAATGCGAACATATGAACGTTTTTTTGTCAACTGTGCTCTCATTTAACTATGTGAACCTGTGTGCCATATCCGTTTTTTAAAATTTTTATTACACGCTTTATTCATATAGGATGAAGAAAACAATTAATGTTTGAATAAAAATATTCATCATCATAAATGAGTAAAAGAAGCTTCTCAGTATAGCAGTAGATATCGAAGTTGCACGAACAAAATCACTTCTACTATCGATATAATGAAGGATAATTATAAGTAATAAAGCTAGAATTTGTCAGAAAAATCGTCAGCATCATTGAAAAAAATAAACGAATTATTGAGTTTCAGCTCACGATTATCGTTTCGATGTATTACGATTAATCGCCAATTTTTTAGTGATTTCGAGAATATGGAATTTAGAGACTGTACATTACTGATTTGAAAGCTTGAAATATACAATAAAAAAATGAAATTTGTATACTGAGCAATCACTTCTGTGATATTCTAATCTTTATTGCTATTGCTATAGAATCATTTTAAATGAAAAATACGATTCAGTCGTTACATGGCTATTCTAAGTCTTGATCGACTAATTGTCTAGTAAATATGCCACTACTTGTTAGAAGTTTTTCAAGTAAAATGTTATTGTTTTATATTCTTCTTTTAAAAGTGAATTCAAGAGGATTGAACTAGCAGGTGTCCTAAAAATAATGGATCTCTCGATATCTCATTGATATCGCTTTTAACATTCATTTTGTTTGGGATTGATTTTTTTAAACAGATAAGTTGTCATGCTCTACAAAATGATATATTATTTATTTTTTTATGTGTAACATCCATTATTTTCTAAGACATACTTTAAACGAACAGTTTAAGATGAACAACTTTTTAAAACAACATCTTGTCGAATTTTTTTTTGACTACACATTTCATTTCTTCAACAAACGTATCTTTCGATATTACTTTCTGCCGATTGATAATTTTGTGCAAATTCATCTCAAATAGAATTGTCCAATGGGTTTAAATATGAACTATTCGGTGGCCAATAATCTTTATCTGTGAACGATGGAATGTTATCCTGGCACCATTTTCATGTTAGGTGATGAATGTGAGGTTTTGTATCATCTTGTTGACATGTCCAATGTTCTCGAAAGATATCATGTCCATATTCTAGTGCTATTGGAAGAACGTTCCGAATATATTCAGCATGATCTACTATGTCTTGGTCGAAGATGAGCAAGAGTGTCACTTCTTTGGGGAAAACATCTAGCCAGAAAATGACTTTTTGAGGAAACTTCCGTTTCATTTTCATTGCTACTTCTTTCATTTGCTTCAGCACGCCTGATCGCCCAAATACGTTCGTTTTGGAAATGGTATATACCGTTAGTATCGAATATCTTTTTTAGCTGAAAATAAAATTCGCATCGTGTCTTCTTTTCGAAAATTATTGAAGACCAATTTAGCGAATCATTTTCGTTTGTTTTTATGTTCATCGGTGAGTCTTGATTTGATTATTTTTTTGTAGACATAGAGTTCCAGATTCTCGTTCAATATTTGATGTGCACTTGACCTGGGCTTGTCGTACTCTTGAACCAAACTTCGACCGGATATCAGCTTGCTTTAGTTGAGTTTGTGCTTGACTTTTTGGATCATTTTACAGGCTTAAGAAAGACATGGTCTATAGCATTGGAGTCAGAATCTTAGATATGATATAACACTTTTAAATTAAAGTTTCGAAGTTCATTTTCAACTTCGTGAGAAATAAAACGAATAAGAAATCATGAAAAATCAATATTTATTCATTCATCGTCTAATCCTACGAACTTTCAAGTATTAAATTTGAAATATGATCCGTCTGATTATGATGGCAAAAATAAAACGAAATCAATATACTAACATTTAACATCAACTTACCAGTACTTTCATAAATATATATCAATTGAAAACATGTTTTTTTTCATTCTTTTGTCTTTTATAACTTACTTCTAATCTGTCGGTTTTAGATTTCTTAGTCATTCAAAATAAGAGAGCACTAATCAAATATTGTATGTAAAAGACATCATTAAGCAATCAAACAACAAATGTTCTTTATGATCACATACATATATGAATGCCACTATCAATATAACTATATTAATCATTGTTTCTTTTAGTTAACAATCGATCAAACGATGTTTAAATCATTTCCATTACGTTGTTGTAAAAGTTACTGTTGTGACTGTTGTTCGGGTGAAATTAAACCAAAGCATCAAAATTTTCATAAAAGAAAAGCAATTCTTTTAGGTAAGTACCGACACATTTTACTTAAGTTATGCAATGAAAGAACTGTTTTTTAGGAAGCGTTGAAGCAGGAAAGTAAATTCGCATATATTAACATTTTATTCTTGACTTATTTCATGTTGTAATATAGATCAACATTTCTCAAACAAATGAAATTTATGCATGGTCGAGGTTATAGTATCGAAGAAAGACGTCAATTGATTTCAATTATTAATAAACAAATAGTTGATATTATTTGTTGTATTTGTCATGCAATGAAAACTCTTTTCATTCAATTTGAAAAACCTCAAAACGAAGTATGACATGTAATTATTGAAATTAACTAAAAATAGAAAGTAGCAGTTTATGTAGAATTATGCTCGTTTATTGAGTACAATAAATTGTGATGATGATAATTATGATAGTATATTGACGCTATCACCACAAATGATTGATTCTATCAAGCATATCTGACCAGATGCAGGAATTCAATTCAAAGTCATTTTTTCTGTCTCAGCTTTCATTACTCAGAAAATGGACCAATCGGAAACGAGCTTTTTTCCCTCCACTGGAGGGAGGATCATATGAAATAAAATGAGTTTGTGACCTCGCAGTCATTGGGATAGTAACACATTCAGATGCGTTTGCGTGATTATAGGTCCGATAATCTCCATAATATCAAATATATATGAAGTTTCTTCAGGCAGGCAGTTCAGCCAATTAAATATTTTCGGCGTTCGCTATGAGTCCGTCAAGCTTTATTTATTTCATATCACCGTCCCTTCAGTCGAGGGAAAAAAGCTGGTTTCTGATTGGTCCATTTTCTGACTAATGAAAGCTCAGACAGCATAACTGACTTCAGATTCGGATCCCTGGATATCGATAACATATTGCAAAGTTTTATCGAAAGGTCGAAAAGCCTTAATATAAAAAAGCGCATTTCCGATTGGTCCATTTTCTAAACAATGAAAGCTCAGATCGAAAAAAAGGACTTCAGATTCAAATTCCGGGATATCGATAACCTTTTGCAAAGTTTTATCAAAAGGTTGAAAAGCCTCAAAATAAAAAATCTCGTTTCTGATTGGTCCATTTTCTGACCAATGAAAACTCAGATCGAAAAACTAACTTCAGATTCGGATCCTTCGACCCCGATTTACTTTCGTCAACCTTTATAAAAAGTTGTTTTCTTAAAAACTCTTTCCTTCGTGAAAACGAGCTTGCACTGATAACCGTACTTACTGTTATCTTAGTTAGACCGATATCTGTACCTACTGTTATCGTAGATGGGCCGATAACCGTACCTACGGTTATCGTAGTTAGAGCGGTAACCGTACCTACGGTTAGCGGTTTGGACCGGTGAAAGGATGACGGTATACCGGTGAATGATCGTCACTGTTGCATCCCTACTAAGGGTTCCTTTATAGTATGGCTGTTGAGGACTAAGGGTATCCCTATAGTATAGCATGTGAGGACCTAAGGGTTCCCTTATAGCATAGGGCTTGAGGATCTAAGAGTACCTCTATAGTGTAGGCCTTGAGGACCTATGGATTCCCTTATAGTATAGACCTTGAAGAGTCAAGAGGATTACCCCTGGATAGTCTTCAAAGAGATACGAAGACTGCCCCTAGATAGCACATGAAAAGTTATAGAAAATACCCCTAGGTACCTTGTAAAAAAAATAGTATAATTTAATTTGTATCTACTAAATTATAACAAGCAAATGAGTGAAATTTAATATTAATTACTCATAATTGAAATTTATATTAAATCAGCTGGAAAATGACATCCCAACTTTAAGATACTTTAATGTACTTTTAAGGTGCTTTAATGTACTTTAAGGTACTTTAAGGTACTTTAAGGTACTTTAAAGTACTTCAAAGTACTTTAAGTATTTTGAAGTACTTTAAAGTACAGAAGTACAGTGTTTCCCCCTTGGGTTCTTCACATATCTTAAAAAGTTCTTTTTCGCCATTTTGTTTCAAGTCCTTATATTTCGATAGTGGGTATGGGTGTGGATAAATGAGAAGGTTGCAACTCGTCACGTGAAGAATTGAACAAACAGCAAAAATCAGACCTTTCGTAACACCAAAAATAGGGATATCCAAAAATACAGGGATGTTGTAACGAAATTTACAGGGCAATCGTAACGATTAATACAGGGATTTCGTAATGAGGATGAGGGTGATAGCTGGACTTAGTTTGCAGAAATTACATACTTTTCGTTACGAGAGCTCTATAATGGTACATGTCAAAACACCCGTTACGATAACCCTGTAAAATTTGTTACGAAACCTCTGATTTTTTGTTACGAAAGACCTGATTCTGTCGTTACGAAAGCTATGTTACGGGCTTTCGTACTGTCAATTTGTTACGAAAGCCAGAAAAAAAAATCATGACGAGTTGCAATGCTCCCGGATAAATTGAAGATTAACACGCACACTCACCCACACCCGTACACCCCACACCCTACTTCAGTGAGTTTTCTATATGACCATTATTATGATTGTACTTCGACAATTTCAACCGTAAAAAGAAACATTGTTTCGATGATTAAATGCCACTCTTTTCTTAGAGTGTGGATGTGGACTTTCTTCTAAGAGAATAGAATATCCACACCCAGCCACACTCATATCCATAAAAATAAACAAATATATTTATTTTTATCTTCATTTACAGTTTATTTCCATTGAATTGCCTCGCTTAGTTTTACGTCTTTGTTGAAAACAATTGCAGGTTCTGTAGCTTCTCTAATATCAGATTAAGAAGAAGAGTTCCTCTAAGTTTTTCTTTTTTCTGCAAGAAATATCAAGAATGATTGTATTTGTAAGAATAAAAGAAGACGTTTTGAGGTTTAGAATAAAAACAACATAATATTATATGCTGTGTAAAGAAAACTATAAAATCGGTATGCATATTAACTAATCGAGAAAAAAAGATGTTCTTCAACATATAATGATTAGCAGATGATGTGCACTGTGCGACGTCTATGTTTCTGTTCTTTGCTACTGTTCTCAACTCTGTTTCCATTGATATGATCTTCATTTGTCTCATGTTTGGATCGCATATTTTTCAGTAGTGTTTCATCATAGCAACTCGATCGTCGACGTAAATGTTTTTCATCACGGTGTGCTTTTAATGATTCGACCAAGTCTTGATGTCCATAATGACCAGCTAAATCAATCAACACGAACCTAATGTCTTCAAGAAGGATCGAAGCAATAATACGAGTGAAAGTTTCACGCACGACAATTCTACAAACAGTGATATCGTTGGCGTTGGCAGCCAATGTATAAGCAGGTACAATCCAGCCAAGTTCTCTTAATCGATGAACAAAGATGATTTCATTGAACTTAAGATTTTTTGTTGGATTGAATGAGAATGCAACCATAGGTACTGAAGGCTTATCATTTTGACTGTAGATGATAAACAACCCTTCACTTATTGATTTCAATGATTTAGCCAAATATTTTGCATTATTCACTGATAATTGCATAATTCGTGTGTAGCCTTCCATACCTAATCGTATGAATTGATAGTATTGTGCAATAACATTAGCAGCAGAGCGCGAAAAATTGAGATTGAACGTTGTTTCATCAGTACCCAAGTAGTTGACATGGAAGATTAAGTCTTCAGGAAGATCTTCTTTACTACGCCAAACAATCCAGCCCAAACCAGGTAATACTAATCCATATTTGTGACCGCTGGTGTTAATTGATCGCACTTGCTCCAATCTGAAGTCCCATTCGAGATCGGGAAAAACAAAAGGAGCAACCATTGCACCTGAAGCACCATCAACATGAATAGGAATATCCAATCCTTTCTCATTCTTCAACTTTAACAAGGCCGTGTTCAATCCTTTAATGTCTTCAAATTCGCCTGTCAACGTAGTGCCGAGGATAGCGAGCACACCACACGTGTTTTCGTCGCATTGAGCGATAACTTGATCGATGTCCAGTGTAAAGCGATCATGCTCCAGTGGAATGACTCGAGCGTCTATGTCAAAGTATCGACACAGTTTTAAAACAGAAACATGAGACGCAGTACTAAATATTAAATTACATCGAGTCATAATTTCCTCTGGCTTTTTTCCTTGTTTTGCAGCTTGCTTTTCTCTCCAGCGCCATTTCATAGCCAAACCACCTAGCAAAATGGCTTCACTGGAGCCGATAGTAGCCGTACCTACTGCTCCACCTTCGTCTTCACAATCATCCAGAGATACATGAAATAAATTCGCTAAGATATTGACACAACGGTCTTGAATTTGGCTACTGTGCGCATATTGGCTTGTATCCACCAAATTCTTGTTCAAATTCTCAACCATCAAATCTTGACATTCATGGTCAACTTCTGTTGTGACAAATGAAGCTAAATTAAGATCAGGGTTACCGTCGAGCCTTAGTTCACTGCGAATGATGGCCGCAGCTGCTTGTTCGGTTAATGGTTGATCAGGCATTTTGAATTTGGGAATATCTTCATTGACTTCGAAATAACGAGTTAGACAATTGATCGTTGCCTTGGGTCTTTGACCTGAGACATGTCTAGACTGGAACATTATACTAGAAAGATGAGTTAAAAATCTCAGTCGTACTACTGGTTATGTGAATAAATTAATAAAATTAGAAAGATAAGGTTGGCTTATCAAACATTTCGATAAGAAAACAGAAAACAAATGTTTTTTTTTAACTGTGTCCTTTCAGCTGCATCTTCGCTGAATGCTAATTACACAATTAGAAGCAATCTGATTTTTGCGTTTTGAATTGTCCAAAGGTTAACCATTTATTTTTTATTACACGTTCTATAATGAGAGGTGAAACGAAAGTGCAGATATTCATTAGGCATACATACTACTACGTATGTTTGTGCTGATATTTAAGTAAAAACAATAGTACATTATACTCTTATTTGAAATATTAAACTGTCTCAATTTCGTCAGTCACTTGCTAGTAATACACGAACAAAATTGACAATATTTTTTTGTAGAATACGATAGAGAATGTACATAAGTTTCAGGACGGAAGTCAATATATAATGTTATCTAAACGCTGGCACACATATTTCGTAGTCCATGTTGATCTACCGAGGCATTTTGGGAAGCCAATCGTTTTTGTCGAGCTGTAAAGCACGACATAGGACAAGACAAGTAAGTTAAAAAGAATTTTGTTATGACAGTTTGTTTCTATGGGCAAAGTGTGAAAAAGAGCATCAATTAAACATCACAAGATTCTGAGATATTTTGTCATGATGGTAGACCGTGGATCCTTGCTGTTAGAATAGTTGGATCATAGAATCATTCACATAGGACGTTGAGTATAAAAGTTTTGAGCTGCGATTCGATCTATATTTCTTATAAAACCTATGTTTTGTTTTATTTTTTCATGGATTTTCCTATTTTATCTATATTACGCCAGAAAAAAGTAGAACATGTGCAAAAATCTGTTAGTTATATTATAATTTTCAGACATTGACCAATACATTGACCGTATACTCATGTGTTTTCAACAAGCATCTGTATTGTAATCGCATCTGCTTTATACAGACAATATTTTCCTTTTATCTTTTAAACGGATTGAGTGAAATCGGTAAACACTATAGCTACGAAGTAGTCAAAACGAAAAACAATATAACATTTATAAAATGACGATGTAATAGTTCGAACTTGTTATACAAGTTTTACAACTGTGTAAATGTATATTTACATGTTTATGATGCATAATAATGATATATAATGCATATAAGGTATGTATAATACAAAATTTGAGAAGCTTATTTTTAACTGAGACTTACGTCATAATATTTAATTTTTTAAGCATACCACAAATATGTCGTTATTTCTCCAGCTCGATAAACTTTTTATGAAAGAAAATAAGACATAATGAGAGCGTGGCAAGGTTTTCAAAAGAAGTCCTTCTTCAAGAAATATTGTCTAGAGTTTCTCTCTATTCAATATCTCCATATCAAACACATTCAGGGCGCCATGTTCTCCCGATAGCAGTGGCTAATTTTTGACAGCTATGTAGTCTTTTTTTTTTGATGAGTCATAGAATTTTTTATTCTATTTCTACTCTCTAACAAAAAGGAGTCCTACTGAACTTTTGAGGGTTTTAGCCAAGATCCAGAACTTTTAAAGTTTGATTAATTTATTCAGAAACTATTAAAATGTTTTATATAATTTAATGAGCCACGCCAAATAAAAAGTGGTTCCAGATGTTTAGAAGAGTTCTATGGTACACTCCCTTTCGTTTATCCTGAACTTCTTTTACAAGGATAGCTCTAGCCGAGGTTGATAGAACCACGGTTGATCATTTTTAGTGCGGTACAAAGTACTTTATAGTAATGCGTCGCGAGTTTTCTTTATTTATATCTAGCTAGACCGTATGTAAGTTTTTTTTTCACATTTTGTGTCGCAATGATCTTGAGAACTGAAAGTCAGAAAATTTTCGTTCAAGCGCGAAATAGAAGTATCGTGATCGAACCGAAAACTTCTTTTATTTCAATTTTTCTCAGGAGGTCTCGTTCACATATGAATACCGTCCGAAAAGGACTAATTTTTCAGGGCTTTAATTTTTTTTCAAGCTTCGAGATAACTAAAACCAAAGTTAGTCGCCATTCTCTTTTCTCAAATACGCAACAGGTATAAGTACAGCTGATGAAAGATAATGAATTGTATAGATAATTAAAAGATCAATCGACATTGTTATTTAGAAAAATGTTGACAGGCTTTAATAGAGTTCTCGCAGCAATGAATTCTACAATGACTACTTTTCAGTTTGTGACAAATTTGAATTAGGTGATGGAGGAAACTACCAGATGTTCCAGTTATAACGATCGATAGAAACCACTACTTTTTGTGAAACAGAAACGAAGCGAAACATGGTTCAACTTTGAGTCTCAAATCTATTCTTCGTTTTTTCTTTGAAACTTGATTATTTCAAATAGTTGATATTCATGTTTCGCATCTTTTCTCGCATTTTCGATATTGTCGAGATACCATCCAGTTTCCTCTTTACTATCACGACGTATGCATCGACATTGTCTTTTTATGACGCAATGATATCAAGAACGGAGAATCAGAAAAGAGTCATTTAAACGGAAAATGAAAGTATTGATATCGAACCGATACTTTTTGTTTTTTAATCTGAATCCAGTCATTCCGTTTGTTTACACAAAGCCCGTCAAAATGACAAATTTTTATGTGGACTTAATTTTTTTTTAATGATTGAGATGATAAAAAATAGATGTTTCACACTTTAATGAAGACAACATAACAATTTAGCCGCAAATTTCTTGGAACAACTGAAGCCGTTTATTATTGCTGTGAAGTCAGCTGATAGTAGATAATGAATCATACACATAATTAATGGATCACTCGATAGAGTTCTCGTAGTAATAAATTTCGCCATATCTACTTTTCAACTTTGAGAAGTTGATCAGAATGCACTCTTCTGTATACATTGATAACGAAAGAAAATAAATTTCTATAGACGAACAATGTTCTTAAGAGAAACATATTTCGTACTCATCCATAAAGGTGACTATTCGTTTTTTTCAAAGTTACCGATTTTCCGAAATTCGAGCTTCGCACCGCATTTTGTAATCTGGCTTTTTTACCCGATTGCCATCTAGTTTAAATGTGACTTAATAAACGAAAACCTGGAATTGTTTTACTTATCTAATAACAACAAAAAGCAAGTGACAGATGCTACTAAGATGGCATTCTAATTTTAAAAAAATGAAAGTTAAAATAGTTACATCATCAAATAATGGTAAATTTGTAGATTTCATAATTTCCTTAAAGAAGAGCTATTTTTCCAAAAATGACGATATCTTACAAAGTTTGAGGAAAGGTTTTTAGGATCAAAGAATCTAAATCTCTAATCCGTTTCTCGAAATTCTCACTTAATTTTCTTTTGGGAAACTAAAAAGGAATTCAGATTCCACGACCTCGAAAAACTTTGATCAAACTTTATAAGATATTGTCATGTTTAAAACATGGTCTTCCTTTAAGAAAATTATGAAGTCTACAAATTTTCCATTCTTCGATGATAAAACTATTTTAACCTTGATTTTCTTAATGTTAAACTGCCACCCCTAAAGCATTTTCAATTCAAAGATACATTGCTGGCCAGAAGTCCCTGGATATATGAAACTTCGAGAGAAGATCAATCGTTTTTCATGATATTTTCAGCAGAGATACAGCTTGAAAAACTGTGATCGTCAGTACCAATCTCAGCTCGTATACACTGAGTAAAAATGAAGTTAGACATCAAATACTGCTTCCAGTCCGACAAATACAATCTTGATATTTAGAGAAATTTTCAACTTAGCTCACTCTTGATTTTTTAAAATTGCTGTTCGTTACATCTCTCACATAAGTTTTTTAAAAGAAATTTGGGATATTCGAAAACATAGCAAGCAGAAAGTTCGAAATGATGGATGAGCCAGGTTGAAAAATCCTTTAAATATTGAAATTGTGCTTATCGGACAGGAGACATTATTTAATCTCTAACTCCATTTTTACTCAGTGTATATGAGTTGAGGTATCCCTAGGATCCAGAAATTCACAATTTAAGAAAATGAACGAAATTTAGAAGAAAGGCAAATTGAAGAAACTTATATGTCTAACGATCATGGAAATTACAAAATTCAAGAAAATTTCTTGATTTTATTGAATTGCCAATTCTTGGATCCTAGGTACTGCTGTTTTCATCATAGAATTTCGAAAAGCACAAGCACCAAATGACTCCGTTTCTCCAGTGCCTCATTGTGACTTCAAAAATTCTCTTGACAGTCTTAACCACAGAGGTATTATGGACAGACTACAGATTTTTGAGACTCTTCAACTGAAACCTTGTCGACATTACAAAGACACCCATTATGCAATGAAAAATATTCTCTTTGAAGGAACAATTCTACCTAAATTCATTGCCAATTGAAGAGAACCCATTTTACGGAAATTTTCTGGAGCACTTGTTTGCTGTACAGCGTCATATCTCATTTTCAGTAAAGTTAAATCTTTTCGGATGGCAAAATAATACAATACTGAAGATTTCTTTTTCTAAAGCAAAAGTTACAAATGTGTCAATATTCCTCGCTTCAGCGACTTCACGGGAAGAATGACATTACAATCATTAATATCTTCTATTCGTTTCATACAGAAATTCGTAAGACTTTTTTCGACAGGAAAATAATTATGATGATTCGAAAACCATACTATACAAGCTTAGCGGTACTACTTAGGGATAGAAAAATCCACTGGATCCTGATGATAAACAAAATCTTTTAAGCAGAATGCAATATCAAAAATCTTACATTTACTCACTGGATTCTTGCGAAATATACTGTATTAATATGTAGAATAATGGCGTGATGAATCGAAATTATCGTATGAAAAAAAAACAACCATTCTATAGGTTATATACACATAAAAAAAATAAGATTGGCTTGTGTGCATTCATCCATATATTTTAACGAGCATATGATCATATTTTATTGAGATATTTTTCTTTTTTCTTTTCATGCTTATATTATCGTTACTTTATTTGTTCTCTCGTTTACCATTCGAACAGTTTCATCGACAGATAGAGAGTGAGTTATTTATTGGTAAAAACATACACTATCATGGACTATTTTGTTTTTCTTCTTCATTATCGTATAGGTTAGATAAAATATAAATGATTCACAAGTAATAGCATGCTGTCCAATATCTTTGATTCCAGTAAAACCAAGCTTCAAGTGCCCCTTGAACGTATGCGAAAAGATATGGATCTTTAACAATAGTTCTGAAAACGTTTCATGTCCATGGTCATGTTTCCGGTTACAGATGAAGCTCCGAATGCAGTTTTAGCCTCAGTGCTAACGTCAGTTCTTTTTGAAGATCATTATCGATCCCACCAGCGACTTTTGCCTCAAGGATGTGGATGCTGTTAAACAAATGACCATACCCACAGCTAGCCACACCCAACGTATCACCACTATGCGCATAATGCATAAGATTAGATATTTCTAATATTTCTATCGAAACTTTTCAATTCAAATACCGTCTGTTGTAATAAGGTGAAGTAGGAGCTAATTTGAAACTTGTTAAATAATAGTACTATTAGGATTAGAATGTGAATCACGATAGAAAACAATTCGATCATATAGAACCTCTGGGGATCGAGTGTCATAGATTTACAATATTAAGATAAGCAAAAAAAATCGATTGGGTTCTTGACAGGTATACATGGTACAGTCTTGTAAAAAGGAATGTTTTTCTTTAATCGTCTAATCATGTCATAACAACGTTTTCACTTGTCATCAATTTTCTTAATGAATCATAATATTGCCGAAGAAATATTTTATTAATTAATATTCCAACAAGATAAATAAATCGATTAAATATTGATTCCGATCAACGCAACATCAAATGGATTCACGTATATTATTAATTTTAATAAATTTTGTCGATTTTATTACGAAAGAAGAAAAATAAATGTAACTTTAATGATAAATTTCTTTGTTTTTTTTACTTTTGCATTAGTTTTTCAAATTTTATTGAAATCGGGAATTTATTTTTATGATAATAAAAATAGATTTATAGTTTTATTTTCTATTTTTACAAATAGATCATGTCAATAGTGTGTTAAAGGATATTGTCATTAACAAATAACGAAGTTGTTTCTTCACGCTACAAGTATAACAGAAGATAATTTACAATAGTATAAAAACAAAGAAAACTAAAATAATAAATTAGCAAATTCTAAAGTAGCATTATGTTATTCATTGATATTGAAGAAATAAGTATAGGTATAGGTATGTTTCAAGAGCAGTAGCATCGTACTCATACCCAAACAATATTCATAGTAGCATGAATCAGTAAAATAGAAGGTAATAGTTATTCAATGAGTGATTCTATAAATCTAGATGCAAACAATAGAGTATGTGCAAAATGAAATAAGAGTTTACTCATGCTTGTTCCTACAATAATAATACGAAGCAATACCAAGAAGAAAAAAACGAACGCGATCGAAATTATTTCAATGAATACGAAACGAGAATTTCGCTAGTGATGGCTAGATTTCGTTCGATTACTTGTAGAGACGCAGAGTGCTCAAAATGAACACATCAGACAGAACTCTGCAATATCTGTAATAGTGAGATTAGGCTTTTTCTCAATCAATAAAATAAAAAAGAATATAACTTTGAAAAAAAATATGTTTCTTATAAAAGAACGATTGAATCATTTAAAGGAAGTACTTTTAGTTATGCAAATAAGTAGATAGGAAAAGAAAAAGGAAAAAAGTCTAATATATGAAAGAACGATCAAAAACACATCCGAATAATTCTCGAAACTAAACAGCAAAATCAAACAAACTAGTTTTCTCCACGTCTTGCTGAATTACTAGTATATTGTGATAGATGTTTTTAAGAGACAATCTACGGCAGGACCACCCAAGCAGGGTGCCAAAAAAATTTACTTTTTGAAATTGCATATCTAGTTGAAAAGAGCGTAAAAAGTTATCCATAAACCCAAATTTTTAGATTTTTCTGACCAAGTCTTGGGTGACTTCTGAAGTCTGAGTTCTCCAGGTTTTCGAACGACCTGTTAAAATTAGCCACTTTTGATACTTTTTTTTCAGAAGTGTTTTCAACTCTAAAAGGTGACCAAAACTATAAGAAGACTATAAATATTTTATACCAATCGATAGAGCGAAATTTACTCTACAAAATCCCATATGAATGATATTTTTTTAATTTGCCCAGAAGTACTAATAATTGACAAATTATCGAAGTTCATCAATTTTTCAGATAGCTTTGAGCTTGGCTTTTGACCCTATCTGTATCTAGTATTTCAAGGTCCCAGGCTGAATGTTGGATATTTTGTAGAGTATGAAAAGACGTATCTTTTCATATAGTTATGTTTAGGGTTAAAGTATTAGCAAAGTCCATAATCGCTATCTGTAACGTAAAAAAACGACATAATTTTTTTCTACTTTCATGTATAGATCGTATGTTCTAGTTATCAATAAATCCATCATAAGCGGGCATTTCGTCTTTCACTTTTGATTTCAACTAGAACCAATTTATAGAGTATTTGAAATTACTAATGAGACATGGTCGCAGACTATCATCAATAACCATTTTAGTCATAGCACGTGCTGAATAAATTAAAAATAGCAACAGTATCGAGATTGTCTTTTAGAATTAGTTTCTTTATTTCGAGTTTACATGCTTCGGCAATAACGAAATTTCACTTATCAGCTGATCCCGTTGAATTAGCTTAGAGACCATCTGACTACATTTGTAGTAGACCTGAACATAATAGTGGCATTCGATGAATGATGAATCCTCTTGCAGTCTTATGATCGATTAGATGAACTATGAATTGACAAATTGAATGAATTTGGATACGAATAGCATGCTAGTCCCGAAGCAAAACGTCGAGTGATCAATATGGTTTTATTGTTTGAAAATTATTTCAAACACAACCAATATCTGGAAGACTGATAAAGAAAGACCGAAAGAAGAATGAAAAGTATAATAATGGTGATATATGTGCGTGGTTCGTGGTATCCTACGGACACTAAAAATGTATCCACTTTTCATAATTCACTCCCGCTATTTGCTGAATGATGCCTCTGCGAGTTCAACAGCTGCTTCGTCTTGCTTCCGAAGAATCTCGTCCAATACATTTGCAGCGTTGTTCAGTAGATTGTAGACTTGCTAATACGGACTCATCATCGTTTTCATCTTCTTCTCTTTGTATTTGGTCTTCCTCTTCATCGCATAACATTGTTTCAGCAAGTTCAGTCGTGTTTGACTGTGACTGATTGCCTCGTTTTCTACATTCTCGTGTCAGTCGAGAGAAGTAGGACCTTTGATGAACAGAAAAATACATGAGGTTCTTTTTTAATCCTGGCTTACTTGATTTGCGAGGCGGTTAGAAATTCATCAGGTGTGAAGACAAACTGACCATTATGCTTCAATATTTGCATTTCCTGCAGAGGATAAAGAATTATTGATGAACTGTAATGGTCATCCCGAAATGTGATTACTTCTGCAATGGCATCAGCATTCCATTTCGTTCCGGATTTCTCTCCATCTCGATATTTCTGTAATAGATATGTTCGCTGACTCAGGGTGAACGGTGCCCGTGGATGTGGGTGAAAAAGTGTCCAGCCTTCTTTTGGTTTGCATTGAAGATGGTCATGGTCGAGCAAGTCGTAGTTGTGGCAGAAAGAGCTGGTACTTGCCTACGACCATCGCTAGTCAGCGCTTCTCTGTACATAAGGATCGCTTTGTCGAGAAGACGAAAAGATGGAGTCTGAACTTTGTGCGAGCCAAGCAAAAGATGTACATTGAGTCGATCCTCACGTCGAAATTGCATAATACAATACGGCTCAGGACAATCAAATGTGACAAATTCCTTTGACTGTTCTGTCACATCAATAATGTCATCAATGTCGATTTCATCTTCACTATCCGACGTTCCATCTATTGAATCTTTTTCACTACAGTCTTCTAAATTGGTTAGTATAAGAGTGGAAAAATGTTTTATGGAAAGAAAGAAAAATCTTGCCTTTATGCACAGAATCTGTTTTCCAATTAATATTATCATGATGAGCACTGATAGGAAGAGCAGAAATTTTGTTGAACGATGTTTGAAGCTTTGTCCAATCAAAGGATTGACCTGAGCCTATGTTGAATGCTCTCCAAACAGTGACTTTCATTTGTTGATCGTCTGATTGCGATTGATTATTTCTTTCGATACACTGAAAGTCATATTGACGGTTATTGACGTTTTTGATTTCTGACCACCTTCCTGTTCTCTTCGATGAAGTTGAGTCTAATAACCGGCAAGCCATAACTATCATGTGGGGTGTGGGTGTGGGTATGAATGAAAGTAATTCTTTAACACTCACACCCACACCCACACGCTGAATTCGAACATTCTGTTAAAAAAAACAATGTGCAAGAACTTTCTGATATTTTTCTTTCATCAATTGCCATATATTTCTTCACGTCTGACCTTTCGTTCTATATTCAATAACTGTTTTCTCGCCATTTGTTTCATGAATTAAGTACACTTCGAACAATGTTCGTCTGTGAAGAATTTTTTTCTTTTTTTCTCTTTGAAAAGTATAAAAAGATTAAGAATGTATAGACGAATACAAGCTAGCTCAAAAGTTATTATATTGAAGAAAAAAATGAATATCTCTATTACAGTTCGAGCAAACGAACCGATAGTTTTATCAATGAAAGAGGTATGTTCGAGGTTTACATTCATAAAGACATACCTAGAGACATCCTTTGTTAAGTATCACAATCAGCATCAACAAATAATTTTTTCACAGATAGCAAAAAAACAATATACATCACAAAGGATCCCTTTAGGCATGTCTTTATGAACATATAACTTGAACATTCTTCTATCATTGATGAAAAAATCAGTTCGTTTGGTCAAGCCATATTGGAAATTTTGGTTTTCTTTTTCGTTATAGTGACTTTTGAGCCATGTTGTATATATAAAAATTTCTATCCTGATTAATACAAATTTGCATTATAATAAATTTTCAAACAATATGTATACCAGAATTTTCCATTAAATAAAATTTGATTGTGTTGCTGCATGAATTTTTGAACAATAACTAACTGCTTTGACATAATAAATCATTTTTTGATTTTATTTTAAATTTCCTTTATCGATTAGATCTTGGCTTATGAAGCTGATATTGAATGTTTAAGGGGGAAACCCCCCCCCCCCCCCCCCTCCGAAACCTATCTTCTAAACGATACAACAGATTTCGATGAAAATTTCAGGAAATAGAAAAGCTAATGTAACTAGCATCTGATAAAAATTTCAACCAATCATTTTTGATAATTAAGAAGCTATACTCAATTTACTCATGAAAACGGGGGTTTTGGCACGGAACATTTTTCCGATGCGCGGTAGCATGAAAAATGTTGAACTTTGTTTCAAAATGAAGAAAAATCTTTTATCTAGAAATTGTAGGAACAGTTTTTTGAAATTCGTTTTCATTCAATTGTAGTAATCATTTTAAATCGAAAATCGCAAAAACTGCTTTGAGCACTTTCAAAGATTTTCAAATATCTAAACAATGGAGATATATTTTGAAAATCTGTTCCGACAATTTCTAGAAAAAAGTCTCATCTTTTAAATAAATAAAAATCAGCAGAGTACATCAAGCGGTGAACTGGGAAAATGTTCCGCAATGGTCAGAAAACGATAAAAAAGTGAAGCTGAGAAAAACGAATAACAACATTGCGACGTAGTTGATGATCTTCTTGTAGAGAGAATTCGAGCATATTATATATCACTGAAAAGCGCATAAAAAGTTCTTACAGTTGGTAGTATTTTCAAGAAAAAAATAAGCCGATTTCTTAAGCTAATTTCTGAATCCAAGTTCACTGTAGCGCCATCTTTTCGAAAAATAGCCTAATTTTGAACCTTTCTTATAAGACTGCAACATCCAAAACATGATTACTCGATACGGTAATGGTTTTAGAGTGCTAATAAAGAAGGTAGAACGATATTAGTTACCGATAATTAAGAAAGAAAATCAACAAGACAGCCGATTTTCCATTATAGCGTCCAGTAAACTTGCCAAAATTGGGCAAAATATGTTCCATTCCTATATAGTTTATACATATTCTGAAAGAGGACACTTGGGGCTACAAGAAGATGTGTTTTTCCAAAAATCGACTTTTTCAAGGAAAAATCGACTTTCGAAGGGGGGGTTCCCCCTTAAATAAATCAATTCAAGATCTTGATAAACTTTTTAAAGAAAACAAAATAAATAATGAACAAGTAAAAAAACTTGGAGATGATCTTCTTGCTCGTCATATCTCAGAGCTTCACCTTCAAGGTCTTCAAGAGGGTAAGTGCATTGTAATTTTCACATATATTTATATGTCGTGCCGAAGTTATAACTTCGACAAAATTTTTGCCGAAGTTACAACTTCGACGGACGATGTTGTCGAAATTATAACTTCAACGATTATTCTTGTCGAAGTTATAACTTCGTCAATGTGTTTCGTCGAAGTTTAACTTCGACAAACATATTTTGTCGAAGTTAGTGTGAATGATAAAATAAATATCAACTTTCAAGAAATCAACAATATCTTTCATGTTGTATCTTAAAAATTATTTTTTTCCATCAAAACAATAATACAAAATTTATTTTTCAATATTATGACAAATATACCAGCGTTTCAGCAAGAATGAATATTCATTCGACTTGTACTTTTACGTATTTACTGCGATACAGATCAGAGATGTTGACGGGTTAACCCGTTTTGCATCAACCCGCCCGACCCGTAACCCGCGGGCGGGTTGGATCTTTGACGGGTTATGGGTTAACGGGTTAGGTATTTTCAGGATTTACGGGTTTGCCCAGTCGGGTTATATTTTTACATGAACCCGCTGGTTCAACCCGTTTCAACCCGTTGACGAATTTTCCTTTTCGTCTTCTCATTTTTTCTTTTTTACATAGACTTACGTTCACTATTTGTTTCATTTCTTCTTTCCTCCGCTGATTCAGCTGCTCTCACTATTTCTTTCGTTCTTCAACATCTAAATTTATTCTATCACTTGTTTTCACTATATCTTCGTTCTATTCATTCACCTAATTGTTTTGAAGCATATACACATATAAATGCGCTTCTCTTTCTAAGCTTGTTTACAGAAATAATAATATCGATCAATTTTTTTCATTTCTTCACATTTTCCCCGTCCGCTTCTTTTTACATTGTATACGTGAACGTATGCTGTTACTTTCACTTGACTATTTATTTTCTTGAACTTAACTTGAAATTTTGTAATACTTATGTATGTGCTCAAGAATAAAAGATAATATCCTAATGATAAAAATGTTAGTTTCAAAACATACTAAAAAAAGAACCAATTAAAAAAAAGCTAATGAATTTTTTTGCAAATATTATACTGATTAAAGTTACATTAACCCGCGGGCAGCCCGTGACGGGTTGATAATTCTTCAACCCGTAGACTAACCCGCGAGTCAAAAAAAAATCATTCAACCCGTCAAACGGGTCGGGTTCGACCCTCAACGGGTCGGGTCAAAAAAAAGTCAGTCACCAACATCTCTGATAAAGATGAAAAGGAGTTTGGTAGATCGTAAGATTTATTCAAATATTATGCAATTAAGTTAAGAGAGAGAGAAGAGATCAGTGATTATTATATTTAATTATTGGCAAGAGGGAACAAACTGATTTCTACGGCAGAGATCATCGGAAATCATTAGATATCAATGGAAAGGATTCGAAATCACGGTAAAATTACTAATATTCAGGTTAAAAATGAGTTCTTGATTTCTAGTGATTTTCAATGATTTTCCTAATTCTTGATAATATTCGATATTCCCAGTGAATAATTTTGATATTTTATGGTCTGTTGGCGTTTTCAATAATTTTTAGCAATACTCAGCTATTTGTATTGATTTTAAATGAACACAAATAAGCTGATTTCGTTTCATAGGAATTATTATAAATCAAGCAAACATGAAATCGGTTTAATACCTATTGGTTATTGACAAGGGCTAAGAGCTGTGTCAGGATGATGCAATCTGAGAAAGGTTTTTAATTCCAACATGATAAATTAGAATAAATGTTCTTTATTTGAATAGGGTGTGGGTGTGGGTTGGTGTGGGTGGGCATGGGTGTCGGTGTGTGTGGGTGTGGGTGGGTGTGGGTGTGGGTTGGCGTGGGTGTGGGTTGGTGTGGGTATGGGTGTCGGTGGGTGTGGGTGTGGGTGTGGGTTGTGGGTATCGGTGTGGGTGTGGGTGTGGGGTGAGTGTGGGTGTAGGTGGGTGTGGGTGTGGGTGTAGGTGGGTGTGGGTGTGGGTGTGGGTGGGTGTGGGTTGGTGTGGGTGGGTATGGGTGTCGGTGGGTGTGGGTATCGGTGTGGGTGTGGGTATTGGTGTGGGTGTGGGTATCGGTGTGGGTGTGGGGTAGGTATGGGTGTTGTTGTGGGTATTTCCGATTCCATTGGATTCACACCCACACCCATCCACCCACACCTCACATCCACACCAATCCACCCACACACGCACACCTACAGCCTCACCCACACCCACATGCACACACACACCCACCCGTTAAGTGAGTGGATCTTAGTCTGGATGTAATTGAATAAGACATTTACATCCGCCCATACCCACCCTCACATTTATGCCCACACCCAGCGGCACCAGCACACACCCACACCCTACATTCATATATCTTCGCACCCTAGACTATTGACAAAAAAGAAATAATTAAAAAAAAAGATGTAAACCAAAAACTTGGAGGTTTGTATTGGCATTTCGACGCATTTAATACACAGCTAGTTCTTTTTTAGCAGACATGAAATAGAAGAGCGAACATATGCAGATAAATATCAACACAAAGTAACGGTTTAACCAGGTTTTCGGTGTACATACTATATAAAAGAATTGCAACATCTACTCAAACACCTATAACTATATCTGAAATCGAAATTATTTATTCAAAATCTGATTAGTTCTAATTGGTTATTGTTAAAACTGATGAAAGTCATTCATTTTGAAAAGCATGGAAGTAATCCATTGAAAATATTATTGATTTCAATCTGTTGTTTTTAGAGTATGCGTTGTTAGTGGACAAACTCTAGTTTGAATATTTATTGAATATAAGAAAAATTATATGTGACAGCGCCACAAATTCTTTAGATACAACAGTTGAAACCACTGACAACGAATGAATCCTTGCATCTGCATGAGCACCCAACTACTTGCCCATTGACGCAGCCAAAAGGAATCTGTTGAGAGCTGCAGCATACTCCGTTTACCGAACGGCTTTGTGAAATACCGGCATGAAAATTGTCTTTGTTCTCCAGACTTTTTTCGGGAGAATAATCGGGTGCCAGATTGTTTTTCAGTGAAACCGAGTGAATCTCAGCGATTAAGAAGCACAACAACCAAACCAAGATGAGGTGACGGTGAGGTTGCATTGTTCTGTGGTTGTAGCAGCAAAATAAATTGTCTCTTTACCTAGTTTTAGAATACTATTCTAAGAACTTCACAATAATTTCTTACAAAATAGTTAGATGTATATTAAGATGAAAGGAGAACTCACTTGACAATGAAAGTGAAGAAAACTTGCAAATGCTTGTATTATTTTTGCTTTTGTCGCTTGATATGTAATTTTTTAATAGAAATGAATACGTAACACGAACTTGATAACGGCGATTTATTTGCTAATACTGACAAGAAATCTAAAATAGGAAAGAGATATAACAGTTACACGTAAGTTCCTTCACAAAGAGAATAATAATACAGACGGCATCGAAACGTACTTGTGAAATCATAAAAAGCAAGTCCACTCCTATCTGACGAATAATTCAGTACGAAACCACTCAGATGCGGCTTCAACATCAGAAGTTCTGTCTGAATCAATGCTTATCAATAGCACCACATCCTTACCGGCATTTGCAACCCGGTAAAAACCGTTCCAAAATCAGCTAAAACTCAATCTCACAGTAAGCTCCGAAATTCGATTAAGATTGAATCACAATAATTGGTTGATATATTATCATAACCTGTGGTATAAGCTGAATTTTCTGAAGGACTCACACGAGAAACATGTGCCCAATCGATGGAAAAGCACTAAATACAAAATCATGCTCAGCATTCTGTTGTAATGAAGACCCAACCAAATTCCCAGCTGTTATATATACCTGACAAATCCACATTACTTGCAGAAAAAAATTGCGTCGTTTTGAAGAATATCTACAAATAATTGCGACGAAAAAAAACCTCCATTATAGTGAGAAATGAAAAAATATGAATTTCAAATTAGTCACTCTTATTTCCGACGAATGCGAGATAACGTCAGGCAATATTTTTCGTGATAGAAATGCACACATGTGAGATTTGTTTCAAGTTGGAAGAATGCGCCCAAACATTCCTCGTGGGGAGAAACATCAATTGCGGTGTAAAAATTAAAGAAAACAAAAATTCAAGCAAGTCAAGCTCTTATTTGCGTTGACTGTGAGATATCAAAAGATAGTTTTTTGTTGTGAGAGATGTTGCTGCGCGAGAGTTGCGGGTGCGGGTGTGGGTGGGTGTGGATGTGGGTGTGGGGTGTGGGTGTGGGTGTGGATGTGATGTGGGGTGTGGGTGTGGGTATGGGTGTGGGTGGGTAGGTGTGGGTGTGGATGTGGCTGGGTGTGGGGGTGGGTGTGGGTGTAGGTGGGTGTGGGTGCGGATGTGGGTGTCGGTGTAGGTGAGTGTGGGGTGTGGGTGTGGGTATGAGTGTTGGTGTCGGTGTGGGAGTGTGGATGTGGGAGGGTGTGCTGTGGCTGTGATTGTGGGGTTGTGGATGTGGTTGTGGGTGTGTGTGTTCATCTTGTCTTCAACCACATTCACAGACGCACATTCACACCCACCCACACCCCCACACCCTTCGATTGTATGATAATTTCAAATCTTATTTCTTTCCTGTTTTGAAGAAAATCTTATCAATACACCTCTTAGTGACAGAGAAACGGCGGGCTCATATAAATTTTCCTTTTTTCAAATTGATTACCTATTTGAAATGAAAAAAATTGTGTTTTTAAAGTATTTAATTTTTAATCTACAGAAATCTTACTATTTAAATAGTCAAATGAAACAAAGGTTGTTGGCACAGAGAAAGGTATCTAGAAAAATTATTTCTATCCATATAATTGAGTATAGACGACAGCATTATTAAAGACAATCTCCTTAAAATTACGTAAGAATTATTAATAAGATGTGCACTCATTTTGATGACGATAGTTTCATTATAGTGAAAGTGTTTATGAGGTATCGTTCTAATCAATTATCTTCATGATATATTTCGTCACTTTGTTATATACGTAGTTATAGTTTGTTTGAAGACGATTCTCACTGATGATAGCATTATTTACATATAATGTTAGATTGAATGCTAGGACTAAAATAAAGAGACAAAAAAATACTTTTGATCGTTAGGTTTTTTTGACTCATGAATTTTCAATATTTCTTATCGATTGCTGCTACAGAACAAATACGACAAGCCATATGTTCGATTACCATCAAACTGGATTCGCAGTTACTTGTAATTACGTGGCCGTTGCTAAAGCAAACGATATAGCTGAGCTTTTCATTTTATTCATATTTTTATTATGAATTACTAAAACCTTTTGAGAATTTCCATTAGACTCGATGAAAAGTTACCGAAAAAAAACAAAAAGCAAAAAGAAGACTCTTTTAATTTAAAAATTGAAACATATATTGAAAACGTGTTTTTGTTGAGTAGATAATATCAGTATTTCAGGTTATCTTTTAAGCTGAAGAAAATGTGTTTAATAAATAAATATGAAAATAAAATAGAATGGAAAAGAAAAATAATTTTACATTAAATCGACTGAGCGGCGAGTGTGAGTTTGACTTTTAATTATCTCTTGATTAACACCCACGCTCTTTTTAAGATCGCATTAGCATCTTTCAGATATTGGTGAGCGAATCATTAGATGAGCTCTACTTATAGCATTCATTATCGAAAAAAGATGAACTGTTGCAAGAATCTGATAGAACAATAGAATAATCTTTATAGTGTTAAATTATTCGAAACTGATTCGGAATCGTTAGGTAAGTTATGTCTTCTGAACAAATCTGTCACTTTTTTCAAAGTTCTGAACTTATCTATTAAATTCTTCATCAATATCACACTTGCTAAAAAAATTGTTTTATCATTCTCTAAATATATTTTGTTAAAGCAGCTAGTATTCAATAACAAATGACAAATTTTTCTCTCAATATTCCACCATTCATTATCATCATCATAGGACATATTATTGTTTCGCGAGAACTAGTGGCGGACTTTCAACAAAGATACAACACGAATATTAACGAGGGATTTCAATACACATAAAAACAATTCAATTTTTTTTTTCATTTTTTTCAAATCTGATAGCTCGAACAACTTTTCAATAACACTTCTATCAGACACTTATTTGAGGTATCCTTTAAGGTAACTCGAGTCACGAATATCATTATCTTTCAAACAAATCAGCATTTCAAGAAGCTGATCTATTATCACACCAAAATCGGCATAAAGATATATTAATACTTCAGTGTCTCTTGGATTATTTTTGTAATAGAAATAAAGTTCTCTTTTAAATTCTTCTTCGCCAAAAGAGCCTTTTCAACTGCATCATAAAATGCTTCTCGGTTTTTTTTGGCTAATCTTTACTGTTATTTTCACGAAGTAAGATTTCGGATTAGAAAGATCGTTCCTGTTGTCTTTGTCACCCAAGTAATTATATAGATCAGTAACAAATGTGCTAAGGAGTTCAGCACAATGTGTTTCTAACTGATGAATAATTTGATTGGTAAATGTGTTAGATAACTCTCTGTTCACATGATATAATGTTTGCTGTAACAATATCTTGTATGTGTATTGCAGTGTCATATCTGATCCAGTTCAATATTGTATTGCACGTTTCCGGTGATTGTTGTGCGAAAATTAAACCGATTGGTTAATCGTTAATCATCAATCAATATCGACCAGTGGAAGCATTAGATAATTGGCGCATATTTGAGACAACTAATTCCATTTCCAAAGTCAGAGATAATTGTAGCATTTCTTTGCAACTAATACAAATATAGATCTTCGAAGAAAAACGAACATTTTCACGTAACAAAACTGCAATTTCATGGACAATATTTGAATCGAAAAGTTGAGTGCTGAGTAAGTGTCCTATAATAGATTTCAAACCAAATTCATTATCGATAACAAACATCTTCTTAATGATATCGATCGAATCACGAATATTCGAATCTTCGATAGTCAGTTGTAAAACAGCATAAAGTACAACAGATTGTAAGTCTTCAGCATCTTGATAATCGAGCCATTTTTGTATCACTGATAGAACTTTCTTTTCGATCATTTCACATTCAGACACATCTTTAGTACCTTGATAACGCTCTTGTTTACTTAACATTTGCAAGTTATTTGTAAACTATGTTGCAACTTTGAACGCCATTATATTTTTAAATTTCGACAAATCATCCCATAATTATTTCAAAGTTTCCAATGATGAAACATCTTGTCTGTGATCTTGCCTATACATCTTGAGAATTTGAGTATCAGAAGTCAATTCAGCTAAATATATCAAAGATAGAAGAATGGTATTCAATGAATCAAATGATTTTGTGTTAATAAAATATAGTTGAGTTGAATTGAACGGGATCCGGTAAATTCTCTGCTGATTTGGCAAACTCTGATAAACAATGTGAAAGATCCGGATTATTGAGTTGTCTCAATGCAACGTATGCTGTCTTTTGGCTTTGAATCTGCTTATCCATTGAATTTTCATTCATATTATTAATAATTACATCAACCATAAGTTCAAACGGTTCTGAAACAACTTGACGTGCTGTATGACACTGAACAAACAAAAAGGTTGCTGTTAGTAATGGTAGATCTGGTAATGAAGACTACAATTGATCTTTTTCTTATTCATCAAATATCAGGGTTGGTGAACGATGAGCACGGAATGTTAAGCACGGAAACGACAAGCACGGGAATTATCAGCACAGGAACGATGAGCACACGGAGAGTTCAGCACCGAAAAGCTAAGCATACAAAAAATGAAGGTAAATATGGCATTTATTAAAAAATCAATCAATATAACTATTGATAAGATCAGAGATTAGAGTTTGAATAAGAACGGCATAATTAGTTTACTCTATTTATCATTATTGATCTTAATCACAAGAAACATAACAATTAGTTACGATCGAAAACACACCACAAAACATTTTTTCTCTACGGGCGACGGTGGGTCCAAATCTTTTCTCTTTACCATCATCCTCATCTCGCCCTCACATTCACCCTAATCTTGCCGTTATCATCACCCTCATTAGTTGTATTTTGTTATATGTAATAGTTATTTACTAATTCTGTAATAAACTCCATATTTACCTTCATTTTTTGTTTGCTTAACTTTTCGGTGCTGAACTCTTCGTGTGCTCATCGTTCCTGTGCTGATAATTCCCGTGCTTATCGTTTCCGTGATCAACGTTCCGTGCTTAACATTTCGTGCTCATCGTGCCTCGTACTCATCGTTGCGGTTCCCCAAATATCAATTGATCTCTTTCTTATTCATCAAACACCAATGGATCTTTCATGTCTAACACCATGTTAAAAGCTATTATTCGTAAAATTCGATCGAGTATATTCATCATCGCATCGCGTACTTCTCTAGTTTCGTCACGAGGTAGACTGATGGGTTTTATTATGTGATAAATACAAAAACGATCGCGGGCTTGCAAAACTCGACTAAGAGAAATTGATGTGGCAAATAATCTTAAATCTTTCTCTTGACCGTGTGCACATGTTTTGTGCTTCATGGATATGTTGACGCTCGGCACTTGTAAGTGTTTCCCAATCTGTCCACTGATCGCTAACAAGTTCGTCAAGTAAGTTATGATCTTTCATCATTTTCTTGAACTGCTGACAATCCTCATCTAAGAATACATGATGAACATCATTTTTTGGAAGACCAGTAAAGCATAATTTCCTAGCATGTGCTCTTTCGATAATGGATAAAGAATTTCCAAGATAAGATAGAAGTTGAAATCATTTCTATAAACGTTCTCCTAATAGGTTAAGCACAGTGATAAGAGCACAACTAATGACAAAGACTCGGTATCATCAGTTGTTGTAGACATTTTGGTAGAAAGTTCAATAGGAAGGATGGTTCTTGTTGTAACATTGTCATATTGCTAGCTACTTCATATAACTTTTTCTCGCTTGCCGTATGAATGAAGTCTGATTGATGATGTAATTATGAGGAAAGTCATCGTTGAGTTCGTTAGTCAGATCCCACAGTCCAAGTTTCTTCCATGCAGCTGTACATGAAACTGAAAATGAGGCGCATTCTTCATCGAATCGATTAGTCTGGATAAAGAATAGTTTTAATTGATTCAATTTCAGATCTATGAAGAGATATATCGAATAATAAAAGGTGAAGATAGAATTTCGAGGAAATGCATGATTTTTTTAAATAGAACCATGCCCATTTGAGTTTATCGAGTGCTAATGGTAATGGCTGATATCCTTTGTACTTTTCATAAAACAATGGTGATCGAAGTATATTGCGGCAAATACTTTTGAAGATCGCTCTCATATTGTTTGGTGAGTGTATGGACCCTGATTAAATAAGATTCCTTCTTATTGTCAAACTACTGCATAATGGAAGCCAAAACTGAGAATTCACGATGCATTTGTTTCAACAAGAAGTGAATTTTTATGAATCGGTTGTTAGCATCAAGAAATGTTCCATTTCATACTGCAATAATGTCAGAAGCAATCAATGAATGAATATTTGATTAACAAAAGTTATGAGCCAAAAAAAGTAAAGAAAAATTTTCATTAAAGGTCTGATTCTGTATATCAACTAATGTCATTGTTCTTCTCAAAGTTTGATCTATATCGAACTCGACTGATGAATTTGTGTGATGAAACGACCACAGTTGTTGATAGGTAATATGTGATATTAGCTTTTGAGAAATTCGACGTATATCAAACTTCATTTTATTTTGCATTGGAAAAAACTGACAAAACTTGACAAGACGCTTGTTGTCTTTCGAAAGAAACTGCATCCATTGTATTATAATATCCTCAGATAACTTAGATAAATTTAATATCAAATATATGCTTCTAACTGCATCAGATGAATGATCTAACAAATTATCGAGCGCGAGAAAGATGCTGTGGTTTGAAAATAATCTTTGTAGATTATATAGATCATCGAAAAGAAAAGAAGTATTTTATATGGAATAAAATAATCTTTCGTTGGTTTAACAAGAAGCTTGCAAAATGTTTCATAATATTCAGATAGTCATTTCCAAGTGATCCAACCAAGAGCAAGAAGAAGAGATTCCTGAAAATGAGGATCTATTATAAATGTAAAAATTCGTTTTGCCACCTCTTCGATTGAAGAACCTCTGATGAAATGTTCTAAGGCACAACGATGAACATTAAGCCTGTATGTTTCCTTTTATTTAACAGATGTTGAAATCATTCATGTGATTTAATTCATGTCACATTACACTGTGAATATATGTTTTATATTGGATATTATTCAGACTAGAATATGTAGAAATTTTCATAATTCCCTGTCATCGAGCGCCTTGTCTTCATGTATTCTCCATGAAAGAGGCTGAGTGCATTTTGTGCAATGACTATGTTGTCGATGAATATAAAAGTGTATGTAGGTTATCGCAACCGAAGCAACATTCAGCGAATCATTAGCAGCAGAGGAAGCAAGAAAACAAATGAATCATCTTGTAGAGATCATAAAAGAGAAAACAGAAAAGAATCATTCTGATTCATATGTCTATACCTCGCAAGCATACAATAGTTTGTGTCATTCCTTTTTTTTACATATCCTATAAAAAGAGACATTATTATATATTTTTTCCGCACGTCTATATAACCACCATGGCAACAACTTTAAATGAACTATTAGGTGAACAATTGCTTCAACATAATGAATCTGGTGATGAAACAAGTCAAATACCCACTAATCAATTGAATGGCAAAACTATTGCACTTTATTTCTCGTTAGTTCATTTCTTAATTAATTAAGCTATATCAATAAATATTAATTTTTCTCTAGAGTTCATTGGTGTGGACCAAATCGAGATTTTACACCAATATTTGCTGAAATCTTCAAAAAGGTTGATAATGAAATAAAAGACAAATTAGATGTTGTCTTTATTTCTTATGATCCAGATCAAGCTAGTTTTGATGAATATTTCAAAGAAATGCCATGGAAAGCATTACCTTTCTCTGGTATGTTCAATATCTTCAATTTTCAAATTAATTTTCACATTTTTCTCTACAATTTTACAAGAATTTTGTTATAAAAAAATTCTTTGTGAGTTTTGATAATTCATTCTTAAACGAAAATTCATTCGATTCATTATTAAATTGTTGCGTAAATAAATAGTCATTGTTAAGTATAATTGACTCTGTGATAAATTGAGTATATCAATAGGATGATTCAATGAGATTGTATGTGTTTAGATCGAGATCGTTCAAAAGCATTGGCAAAGAAATTTAATATCGGAGATATTGCATGTTTGATTGTTCTTTCTCCTACATGTGAAACAATTACTTCGGATGGTATTGACGAAGTACGTGTTTCACCTGACGAAGCTTTACGTCGATGGACACAAGGAAAACGTTTATTTTGGTCTCGTGAACCACGTGAAGGTGAATTTACATGGAAACGTATTACTTGTAATCAATGCTTTATGAATCCATTCATCGGTACACGTCATGGATGTACGCATGAAGAATGTCAATTTAATTTATGTGAAATTTGTTTATTAAACAACAAGCATGAACATCCTCTCATTGAATATCTTATACCTAAAAAACAATATTCATTAGAAGAACTCTTTAAATCAGTTCCCCATTTACTCAATTCAAATAATGAAGAAAAAATTGAAATAAAAACAATGCGGAAAGACGGTATTAAAAGTATTGGATTTTATTTTTCTGCTCATTGGTGTTCACCTTGTCGTGCTTTTACACCAAAATTAGCAGAAGTTTATAAAGAAGCACAGTCAAGTTCTCAATCTTTTCGTATAGTTTTTGTGTCATGGGATCGAGATGAAGAATCATTCAATGAATATCGTTCAGAAATGCCTTGGCCTGCTGTTCCATTAAAAGCAGGCACTGCTCTTGAAGCATATTTTCAATGCGTTGGTGAGCGTTTCTCATCGATATATTGATTTTACAAAATGACTATTATTTTTTTCTCTAAAAGCTATTCCATCATTGTTTGTTATATCATCTGACGGTAAAGTTTTATCACGTCGTGGTAATGATGATGTTTTACGCAAAGGCGTTGAAGCTATGAAATCATGGGCACAAGGAAAAAAATTGGTTCCTCCTTCCACAGATGAGTTTTTATGGTCTGATGCCTCATGCAACAGTTGCAACATGGATCCACTTATTGGTCAAAGATATCGTTGCTTAACATGTGATTATTATGATTTATGTTTAGCTTGCAAAAATAAAGGACATGAACATCCACTTGAACTTGTACCACAACCTGTCGATGATCAAGAGGATTAAAATAAAACTGAATTCCCTCTACATTATAATTTTTCATAACAAATTAAAACCTAATCTCATTTTTCAATAAACTTTTGATGCATCAATATAAAATAGCTACTAATTATAAGTTGATCTTTTGTTTCAAAAAAAAATGTTGGATCTATTTTTTATAAAATATTAGTTGAATATGCTGTTCTGTGGAGCGATAATCTGTAAGTGATTCTATACTCACAATGTGAGTTAACGAGAGTCACTATTAATCAATTCATGGAAAACAAAAATGAAACATTCATGTGATCATAATTCTAACGCAAAGAGAAAATATTTTTATTAGAAAATCAAAGCAGTTGCATTTCTTTCATCAGAAGGAATGATGGACAAATTATACAATTAAAAAAGATACATTGTGTCATGTCGAAGCAAATTTTTAATTAATATTATGATTCTTACTTATGCTATATTATTCTATCAATTGAATCGCAACATTATTTTATGAGGATAGTGTAAGATCTAGCTATAACAAGCAAACAACCGATTTTAAACACATATCAATATTTCTTGATTCTGTAAAATAATATGAAAATCTCCTGAGTCTTATCATTGGACATATGTAGTCTAAATTCTTTTGATTCTTACAATAAATTGTCTTCAAATCATACACATTGAGGTTCACTGGTTATCACAGTCCGGCTTTATGACAAAGACCTTTATTTTGCCTATCACGAAAAATGATTATACGGGAGAACATGTAATAGAGTATTCTTTTTAAATCACGTTTTTCAGATGTCAAAACGTGTCCTGATAATGCTTTTAATGTTCCTTTCATAGAAAGATGGATTCTGATAGGCTTAGAATAAATTTCAAAAAAAAACATTTTTTTTCAATTAGAAACATGTTGCCAAAGTACGTGTTCTGGGGAAACAGGAATGTTTCTGAGCTCATTACGTTGTTACTAAACGTGTTTCTAACCGTTCTTTCATATAAACTTCTTTTTCGTGGATATTCATTTCTTGATTTTCTTTCATCTTGTCCATCTCATTGTTTACAATAGCAGATGTATCAAATAGAAGTAAAATGTAGCGAACATCTGCTGTTTCTGAGATACACGCTATTTTACACTTCGCTGAGAAAAACAATGTACGTAATACGCTTGAATGCTTAAGAGAAGCCATCATCAGATGATTTTTGTATCCATAAATATTGTTAGTCATGAATTGTGACCATTCTGCTCTGTTTCACTCTGTTGCTATTAGCCAGTCCTGTTGTATCTACTCAACAATATAATTGTGTTCTGCCGCTGTCAAACGACAATTGCTGACAATGACTAAATACACTCTGCATTTGGATGGTTTGTTTCATACCCCGAAAATTGTGATAATCAACTCGGCTCAAAAGAAAGCACCACATACGGTTGTCTTCTGTGTGATGCTAGCGAATAGTAGTGTCTCTACATGATGCCAAGTGTCATGTTCATGTATACTATTTGAAAACGTGACATATTCGCTCTTTTTATTCACCTTAAGCTTATTGGTTGTTTGTGAAGTTATCTTTATAAATGAATTCTTGCATGTTCTATTTATCTCTAGTAAAATATTAAATAAAACGAGAGAGAAAAAGAAATCATATTTATTTATGTATTTATTTTTATTCAAATATGGCCTGAAATCAATCATTTTGACAGATATTCTACAAAGAGATGATCTTCTTGCAGTCATCATTCAAAGTTTGAAAACAACAATAAAAAATCCAATGGCTTTTTTTTCTCTCACCTTATTGAAGCTTATTGATTATACTCGATATGATTTCAAATCAACATTTTCAACAACATGAGAGTGTGGCTAAGTATGTTTCTCGACCAAAAGAAGACTGAAACTCAATCCCGTTCACACTCATCCACCCCACACCCACACCCACATCCACACCCTTTTCTCTTTCTTCTCATCGTTTGAAACGTGTGACGCAATCAAAATAAAATGTATGCATGAAATGAGAATGTGATTAATTATTTTTCAGGACATATAATTCTTAATCTTTCTTGAAATTAATGCTGATAAAACTTCTAATATGAACGAACACAAAAAGAAACAGAAGACTTTGGGCAGTTTTGGATCTCTTTTTACATATACTTTCAGGATAGGACTAATCCAAAAGTCTTTCAGAATGTCACCACTATGAATGAGAGAGGAAGATTGATTTAATTAAATCAATATATCTTGGGATGATACAACTTCGTTTCACATTGGCAGGTATGGTATTTGAATGATAGACAGGAAAGAAGAAGTTTAAAAGTTCGAAAAAAATCTTGAAAAATTTCAAAAAATCCAAAAAATCTTTTTTTAGATTTTAGAATCTGCAAAATTCGAAATTCGCTTTTTCTCCTTTGGTGAAAATAGAGTTTCTTTTTATTTCAAGTAGATTAGTAAGATTACAACACAATCAGTTAATCACTTCTTTTCACTAATTTGACCCAGATTTCTTCCGGTGCGACAGTTGTTTTGTCAACAACGTTGAATTTACTTTCGAGATGTTCACCAGGTAGAATTGTATAGTCACGAAGCAGTCTTACGAAGAAAATCTTCATTTCGGCCAATGCGAAGCGCATGCCAATGCATTGTCGTGGACCTGCTCCGAACGGTAAGTAAGCCATTGGGTGACGTTTTGTCTGATGACGTTCGGGTACAAAGAGGTATGGATCATCTGGACCCCACAATTCACCATCGAAATGGACCGAATAAACATCGGGATACACGACAGTACCTTAATAAAGATGAAAACTATTTAATTTTCTGAATAATTTTGTGCATTGATTGACTCAGAAATATTGCTACCTGTCTATCACTGTTCGATTTTATATTATGACAATGAATAGATTAAAGAACTACTGGAAGAAAAAACAATGGAATGCGAGATCGAAGTTATTCATACATAGAGAATTGTAGACATGATCTTCACTGCATTTGGAAAGAGGGAAAATTTTCCTAGATAAGTTTTTGTCGGTATGGGTTGACATGTCTTGACGGGGATCATGTATCTGCAGAGTACATTTTTATATGACACTTAGAATCTCTGTGCAATGGAGAATTCGATCCGCTAGATTTACCGATGAACTAATCAAAATTCTACGTATTCAGCCGAAGCCTATATATTTATATATGTAACACTATCAACTACATAACATTGCGGTTCAACTAGAACTCTGAAATGATGCTTTTTTACATGATCCACTGAACATTCATGTGAAAATTGATAAAATAGCATAGAATCAAATCCATTAATAACTGGCAAATCTATGTATTATATCTGGTATCTTCACCATAATGGACGGTTGCTGTGGTCGATGGCTTGATTTTGCGTGAAAAAAAACAATTTCTCTCAAAGGTTACGTGCGTCTATAAAACTAGTTAAAAAATGTCTAATAATTTCATCTCAAGTTGTTATATGTATTTATACAAATAAAATTCATAGAAAAAAAAGAATATGTATTGCGAATATGTTTCATCGCAGCTTGTTTCTGTTTAGTTCGTTACTTTATTCTTAACTGCTCCACCAACTACTGTCTGTCCAATATTAAAATTGTCGTAAGTACTGTTGGAATAACTCATGGGAGACAAGAACTGGAGAGCTACGATTTTCACCATCTGACAGAAGAAATGTTCGAGTGTCTTTTTCTCAAATATTGTATCAGAAAGATCATTGTAATATCAATCACTTCTGCAGCATACGTATGAAAACGACTTGTCATTCCGACAAGATTTTCTTTTGAATAAATTTGTAAGCGAAGAAGGGATGAGGGGTGCATTAGTTGGATGGATGTGAATGGTTGTGAGAAGTAGTTTTTCCCATAAAGTTATACAAAATTATTGCATGAAATCTACAGACAATCTGAATAGTACAATATTCATTAGTTCATTCATGATTTATAAAGAGTAAAGCCTGTTTTGAACATTAAAATATATCATTACCTTTATCAATCTTGATTTCTTGTACAATCGTATCTTCGGTGGCTCGTCTTTGAGAGAAGAAATTCGCAATAGGGTACATCCTCAAGACTTCAGAAACGAACAGATCCATATAGGACAATTGTGCGACGGTGTCGAAGTCTGGATATTACTTCATCTCATCATCGTCGTTGTCACCAGCTGATAACGGAAGTTGATCGATTTCAGCCTGGAGTTTCTGAAGGACGTCCGGGTGTCTAGCCAGTTCGTACGTAGCAAATGCCAAAGCATTTGATGTTGTTTCAGATCCTGCTACCATGAAGTTAACGATATTACTCTCAACTTCATCCACGGTTAACCGATAGTTCACTTTGTTGTCATCTGTTGTATCCTACGAAGAGAGTATATCTATGACTGCCTGACGGTAACGTCCAGCCCCTCTGTCTGCACAAACAACTTGCTAGTATTGCGAGAATTTCGTGAGAATGTGATAGAGATGTATGAAATACATGGAAACTATGAATCTTTTTCATGTATAGCAAGTATCATTTTATCGGCTGAAAACAGTGTATAGATATTTTCAAAATAAATTACATATTTTAAAAGGTCAAAAAAATGGGAAAATTCGTTATAAGTTTCATAGGTTACGTGAGTTTCTTATTCTACATAGTAGTAGAAACTGCAATGAACCTCATAATTCGTAAAATCAATAGGACCAGCTTGAGTGTTGTCGATCATTTTTACTTTGTAATTATTCTGACAAGTATGACCAGATGCTGACAATTCAAGAAATTTCGAAAGATTAAACGACATGTGTCAATGATGAATTACCACAACCAATGATAGCTTATATTTATTTAGCTAAAGATTTCTCTTGTTAAAACTATTCTTCTCATCATCATCGACATTGGAATGTTTTAAGGTAGCATGAGATTTTGGCACACACAACTCGGACACTGTTGGTATCAATAAGAGAAAATAAGATCGAATATGTCTTTTGCAGCCCTTCCTATGCTCTTTTCATCATTGATATAAAACAGTGCATTCTGCTCTTGTTCTATTGAAATCACAGAAAAAAGGTTATTTGCACCAGAGAATCAGTTCATCAGCGGATATGAAAACGACAAACAAAATGAACGTTCTATTTTTCGTAAGTTTCGAGTAAAAAATTTCAGTTAAAAAACTGTTGGTCAGTAGAGAGTGAGTGGTCATTAAGAGAAATAACTTAAGCATTCGAAAGATCCTACTTACAATAATTGTCTCTTCGGTAGTCACTGGTAGCATCAGCTGCAGGAGATCGACTCGTGAGATAGGCGTCTTTTGACAATGCTCGACAATATCGTGCACTCGATTGAGGAGCCACATGTACGGTAATTCCTCCAACTGTATGGTTGATGATATCAAAGGCAGAAGCCGTGTATTAATAAATGTTCGCGCGGTACTTTGGACAGCAAAGAGCCAACCAAGAACAATGCCAAACGCAGGCACAACTTCAGCAATTTTGGCTAAGAAATGCTCTCTGAAAGTCATGCTTCGAAAGATTTCCTGCACTTTTTTAAAATAGATATTGTTCGGATTACTTTGCACATCAGTATCCATTCCAAATGCACAACGACCTAAAAGGTCAAAGACAAAGTACTTTACGAGATTTTTTGCATCTTACAAAGTACTGAAGCTTTTTTTCTGCATTGAAATTATGTGTCATCGTATGCTTTAATATACGTTCGATACAGAAAATAGGATCAACTATTCTTATTCAATATCTTGCGAAAAAAGATGCAGCTACATGCACTTACAAATAACATCCATCGACAAACGTTTATAATACAGATAGATGTTGAAATCGTCGCCGTTTTCTACATGATCCGGAAATTTTTTCATCAAATCAGAGACACATCCATTGATAAGAGGACTCATTGATTTCAATTTTGTAGCAGCAAACGATGGATTAAGCACGTGACGTTGACGACGCCATGTTGCACCAGAAATGAAAGCAAGATTATGAAATATGTTATCCAATATAGTGACTTTTCGTGCATGAAAGACGGAAAATTGTTTGACAAAGACTTCTTGTATAAAATCGGGATCACTGACTACGAACACTGGATTACTTCCTTCATAGATTCCATAAATCTTGCCGTACTGCTTTGTCCAGCTTTCAAGTTGACGATGGTAGGACGCGACATTCCACAATGTCTTGAGGTGAACAAAGAAAAATTGGAAGGGTGGTGTAGGAATACCACGCTGACTAAAGTATTGATAACGTTGTTGGAGTTGAAAGAGATAATAAGTCAAGAGCACAAGAAATGCAAAGAGTATGACGATAAGTAGAAACATCATGCAGTGTCCTATCTTTTTTACTGACTGAAATTATAACACAGATAGTGGAACAAAACGATGTCTTGCAATAATAAAAATAATATTAAAAAAGACGTTATTGGCTTTATAATATGCTTTTACCTATTTATACTCTATATTCGTCTCCAGTTTACAGATTGTTTTGCTTGTTCTGTGATAAAAAAAAAAATACGTTTGATAGCGACAGGCCATATTTTGAGCAAAGAATATGTTTGTATCTTTCACGTGTAAGAGTGGTACACTTTGTGTTTGCTTTTACTCTTATCATACTTTCGCTTAACTTTAAAAGAAAAAAAAATCATGTGTTCACTGAACTGGAAAGATAAGGTTGAGAAACAGTGAACAAATCGTTTATATTTGTGTGTCTAAATATACTTTTAAAGTGCAATTTTATCTACAGAATGTTATATTTTACTATCTTCATTTGTTTAAAGGAAAGTCGCCAAGAAGAATTTTTTTCACCCTAATTGGATTTTATATCTCTCTGTGGTACACTTCATATGAAATTAACGGAATCTCGGAATCATAGAATCAGCTGTTTCCCCATTGATACACATGATAATTTATTAATTGATATAGAACTCATTTTACGTAAAATTCATTCTTTTTTTCTAACCCAAGCAGTCAAAAACAACAAAAATTAACACGTAAAAACAGCCACTTTCAGTTTTGCTTTCCACGCCTTGTACACTTCGACAAATGTTCGAATTTTTGCGTTTCAACAGTTGATATAATTTGGACTTTCACGTGGTTAGAACGAGTGGGAAGAGAAATATTTAAACGTATTTATAAAATCACTGCATTAAAACGAAAAAATTCGGACATTTGTTAAAGCGTGCAAGGCGTTCTAAAAAATCATTTTAATGCTAGTGATATGCAACCATTGTGTCGCAATGTTGAGTCAAACGCATGAAAACTCACAATTTCTAACATTTTTAAATGTCTCAAAATTGTTAAAAAACCATATTTTAACAGATCGCATACACACACTAGTAGCTGTGCGTAATGTATACAAATGAACGCGATATTCGAATTACTAACAATAAGTGCATTTCGCCACACTGCTCAATTCTTACAAAACAAAAGAAAACAATGGTAAAATTGTCTTTCTCTCGAAACCATAAATAAAAATTGCAATTTATCAAAAACAAAAGTTTCATTTTGTTTATTACTTTCAAATTTTATTTTTAATTTATATATAGATAATTCTATCAACATGCAATAAAATAAATTTATATTCATTCCATCTTTTTTCACTATCGGTGACGGTCGCATTTATATTCTCCTTTCTATACAAGCACGTACATATACAACAGTATATACGTCTTTTTTTTTTCTTCCCTCCCTCTTCATCCCGGTATTTGGATATTCTTCTATTCTTAATTAACTTAATCGATTCTCGGCACAGTGTTAACTGGCCAGGGTGGTGGTCTAACCACTATGCCAACAAATTCAGGCTCTCCCTCACACTTATACAATTCTCCTGAAGCTCCACAGCTGCAACAGCGTCAAGTTAAAAGTTCATCAAGTTCATCAATTTTCGTTAACACCAAGTATACGGACAACAGTTATCATCATGTTCATCATCATCAACAAATAAGAAATTGTGATCGAAATCCACCAACTCCTCATTATATCAAACAAAAACAAACTAGTTCACCTCGATTAACACATAGTAGAATCGGAAAAGTTGATACGTATGATTCACCTGATTCACAAGGACATTCTTATGCAATACATACTGATACAACAGAACGATCAAATAAGAAAAGAAAACAAAGTGGTAATGATGCACCAATGGAAATTTATGATGATTCACCAGCTTGTTATCAATCACGTTCACATGATTATTATATTCAATCAAATACAAATACAAATACAAATAAAAATACAAATTCAAATTCAAATACAAATTCAAATACACATTCTAGTACATCTGCAATTACAAATGAAGCACAACGTTTTGCAACATCTCGTTATCCATTTCCTCCTTTTATTCTTAAATTCAATGCTGGAAAAATTAATGATAAAGCAGCTATTGAAGAATTATTAAATTACAGTAAAATAAATTTTTCTTTCGATCTCGATTTAGTTGGATTTAGAACGTCGTCAATTAGATGTAATTCTAATGAATGTAATCTCTTGATTTTTGTTAAAAATAGTTCATCTTTTTCTTTTCTTTATTCGGACATCAAATGGCCTGATCGATTATTTAATGAAACATTTACCATTGATAAACAACCATCAATTCCACCACAACTGGCGGTAATTATTACAAATGTTAGTTATAAAATTGATTTTACTGATTTTGAAAATGAATTAAGAAACAATTATGCTAATGTGCTTAAAGTTATTCGATTAAAAAATAAAGATCAAT
>CAJNOP010000445.1:0-20961 GCA_905250075.1 Rotaria sp. Silwood1
TACTATTTTTCGAATAACTTTTGATAGGAACGAGATAGAGAGCTGCGGTTTTCGTTATTCCAAAGCGTAAGAACTAGGCACTGATTACCTATAAAACTCAAGCGAACGATATCAAACATGGATGCATTTAATTTGCTAGACTTTTCCCAAGTTGTGCAATTCCAACAAGATCTGTTACATATTTCTTGTTCAAGAGTGGGTTTGATAGTCTGGATCATGCTCTATGAAATTATGCAAACCACAGATCTCTATAATTTATCACTTGGACAAGGCATCACATCTGCTGGAAGCAACTGCATAGAATTTCATAAGTTTTCATTTCTTCTTGTAACAGAAAATGTATAAAAAGTAAAATCTTCAAATTGGAATACAAATTCGTAACAGAGCTGGAAATTTTACAAAAAAATGGAAGATATATGCAAATTCATTGCATATGTGGTGTAGTGTGTTAGTTTCAAAAAGTTTTCTTTTATTATTGCTGATGATCCAATGTTTATTCAGCCATAATAATATTCTTTGTCCTTCTATGGCCCCATTACATGTTTATTAACATTTTTATTCTTTCTCGTTTTGTACTTTTTACAATATGAGGAGAGATATGAGCAAGAAAAGGAATGCGCACAGGGTTTTCACTTGTTTTGTTTGCATTTTTTCAAATCCAAATAAAAACGAAGTAATGATACTGATCATAAATTGAATGATGATACAAGTTAAGAACCTGAGAATGAGACCAATAAAGAGATAGATGAAGGTACTGATGATTGAATTTCTGTTTTATCGTGAAATTTTCAGCTCTGTTACGAATTTGTATTACGATTTGAAGACTTATTTCATACACCAAGTCAGCAGCATTCCTTTTGGGTTTTTTCATACGTTTTCTTTTACAAGAAGAAATGAAAACTTATGAAATTCGATCCAGCTGCTTCCAGTAGATTGGATGCCTTGTCCAAGTGATAAATTATAGAGACTTGGGATTTGCGTAGTTTTATAGAGCATGACCTGGACAATCAAACTCACTCTTGAACAAGGATGTGGGTGTCGATGTAGTTTTTCTATGACGCTCACACCCATACACCCACATACATCCTCAAGCTTGAATAAATGTCAAGTTAGTCAAAAATGAAAACTAAAATAATGTACGATTAATATATATTCTTTTGTCTATTAAAGGTAAATATCCGTAGATTGATATATGAAAAAACGTGACCAGAGTTCGTTTATGAAGCTGTTGGTGGTGAAGCAAACTTGCCACTGAATAAAAGAATATTTTGTCGACTTTCACGGATGAAAAATAAAAATGGTCGATCAGCTTTGAATTCAATAGGCTGTTTTTCTTGCCGTCTGGGTGCACAACAACGATCCATGATAACAGCTGTAGCTGCTGCTGCTTCTGAACCTAAATAAAATTATAGAAATAAATAAAAACAATCGAACAATCTTCAATTATGACTTAACATCGATATCAAAGATTTATCAAGAAATTTTACTTATTTTTCATACTAATGTATAAGAAGGATGAACTTAATCTTTGTGAATATTTTTCTAAGTAAAATACTTTAGCAAAGACAACTAATTATATGGTAAGATTACACAAGAGGGTACTCGTGATGTTGTCTGATATTTTGAGATGAAACAAAATTGAACACAATATAGTCGTGTCAGAATCACCATAGAAACTTATATTGAGTGTTTCTTGCGAGATTTTGATGCCTTGTAAAATGTCATTTTAACAATATAAGAAGATCTTTCTTTTAATAAGATTTTTGAGAATTTTAATGGTAGAATTTCATGTAAGCCTTTCGAGAATACAATTATGTCTATAATATTCATAAGATTATATCTGATTTGTTCACTTTTATGTTTCTGTACTTAACTCAAAATAAGTGTGGAACCACGGATTTAAATCGGAGAGTTATGTTTACTTCAAAAAGTGAATGAGACTGATGAGTCATTCTAGAATGTCTGGACATCAAAATTATTCTGGCAAGCCTTTTCTATAAACACTTGATTTCTATTGACTACTGCTCAACTAATGGAGTTCTGAGGCAAGTGGAGTACATATTCGAGTTCTCCGTTCCAGAAAAGCTCGAAGTATCATCTCTGTGATCGGAAGATAGAGCTCTAATTTTGGATCAATTAGAACGTGTACAAAAACAGAGCCAATTTCCATTTAATTATCGTTGCCATAGGTGAATTAACCTCCTTGTTTCTTTATGTTTTATATACCATTTTGTAGGTCGTGAAATTCTCTGTCGAATGGTATATAATACTAGAGGTTTTATTTGGCTATGGTAGAAAAAGTTTTTTTATGAAAACAGGAATAGGTCGATCTTCGCATAGAAAAGCATAGGAAATAATGTCTATTTTTGCAATAACTCAGCAACGGCTCGTTCAGTCATTCTCGTCTTCGAACTAGACCGAGATTTGGTTGAGACTAAACTGTGAAAAAAAATTTCATCACGATCGACCTCTCCTTTCAAAAATTATCGAGTAAACGACCACATGGATGGACACACTGACCGATTCTAGAGTGTACTCACTTTTTGAGTACTCAAAAATCGCTTTTGACAACTTGAACACATAGCTGAACCATTATTGTTTATATATTATTCTCTGTCATTTGATGGAGCCTGCTCGAATACAGAACTCACTGAAGTCATATTTTTCTCTTTCATCTTTGTTTTAGATAATAAGAGTGATATGGCTAGTATCGTAAAACTGTCTCAAGAACAAATTTTTGAAGATTTTGACGGCAACTAACTTGACATTCTTAGACTATAACATAGAATATGTTTAAGAAAAGGAGTTTTCTTGTGCACTGCAACCCAGATTCGTTTTCAAAACATGAAATTAAGATATTTATGTGCAACACTTAGAAAATCTCAAGTTGTCCAATAAATTATAGTTGGCAGTTGCTTGATGAATATTCATGCAATTTGAATATTTGTGACCCAAAATCGCATTTAAATCAACTTCAAATGTTTTTACAAATATAGCATAATCATTGTCCTTGTCTCAGATCCTCTACAATTTAGATACAGAAAATCAATTTTTTCACTCTCCTAACTACTAGTCTTTATCAATAAAATATTCTAGAAAAATATCTGAACTTACCAAGTTCATTCACATCGATAAATGCTTTATGAATAACCTACAATTTTATATAATAAAAAGATTTATATTTTCTGATGTATAACATTTCTACCCTGCTAATATATAAACCACTTCTATCATCTTGTTCACTAACCATACCAGTAAAATCTGCTTTGCTTCCATCAAATGCATTTATCATTCCAAGTTGTATAAGAACATCATTTAATTCAAATTTAGCTTCCATTTTAAATTTTGGCAAGTATAAAAGAAGTTCTTTTCTTGTTATACCTTCATCATTTAACACTCTTTTCATTAAATCTGGTTTTGATGCTAATTTCTGTTCAACTCTATCTAATGGAATACCTCGTTCTGGTAAAATTACAGTAAAAACAAATTGAACACCATGTTTATCACTTTGATATGGTAAATGAGCAATTTGTACATTTAAATCGCTATTTTCAGCATAACTAAATGTTTTTTTTGATGCATTAGTTTTATTTTTGATGTTTTACCATTAGCTTCATGAAAGTCAGCATTTTGATTGGTTAAATGTTCTTTGAATTGTTTCATCCATGTACCCTATTATTTATGCAATAAAGAAAAAAAATCTTATTACTTTCATGAAAACTAATATTCACCTTAAAATAAACACAATTCACAATAATCAATCGTGTATCACGTTTTACATCATTTGGCGTGAGTAAATTTTTAATTAAACTATTTGTTTGTTCTTCAACCCATCCATTGATTGTTTTAACAACATGTGTACTATCATTTTCAAAATCTTCAAGTTTAATATCAGCTTTAAAAGAACTTTGAACAAGACTTAAATAATCTTTTTGAAGTTTATATGTCTTTTGTCCATAAAGACGATTAGCTAATTTAAGTTTAACTTGTGTATCGTTATCAACAATAGAAAATATACGCATAATTTGTTCAGCTGTTTTTGCTAACTGTTCTATTGATGCCACATCAAGAACATGTAACATTTGATTTAGCGTTTCATTTTGAGCACCAGCTGCACACATAGCCATAGCAAGAGCAATACTTGCTGGTGAAAGAAAGAAATTTTGATTTTTATTATTTTGACTAACAGTTAAATAAACTTTGTGACCAAAATTTTCGAAATCTATATCTGTTGATGATAATGTTGAAGCCATATATGTCTTTCGTGTGTATGGGAAAAAAAAAGAATGAAGAAAAAGGCTGCTGTCGATGTTTTTATATCTTATTTTTCAAGGCTATGTTTACTTTAGTCGTTTCTGTTTGACTCAACATATAAATAGGAGCACAAGAAAAAATATACTTCTTGTATGAATAATCTAATGAGTCAACAGTAAAGAGAAATAAATAAATGTCGGTTATTCATTACATTTTTTTTCTTCATTCATAAAATTATTGGTTAAAACATAATAATTTGTGGTATATTTTTCACATTTGTATCAAGAAGTGAATTGCTTTTATATGGTGAAGTAGTTTTAATTATTATTTCTTTTTCAATTCTGATTCATTTCTAGAGAAGTAAATATGACCATATTGAGTTTCTTGTACAAATTATTATGTTAGAGAAAAATATCTTGTAAGACTCAATCAACAATGGTTTATATTTTATGAAATAACAAACTACTATATTTAAAGAAAAATCTGAAAGTCTACTAATATCGGTTTCAAAATAAAAAAAGGGTGAGTATTTTTAGAATAACTTTTGATAGGAACAAGATAGGGAGCTGCGGTTCTCACCGTTGGAAAGAGGCGATGAAACTGCATCGATTCGTATATTTCAGATTTTTTTCTGCCAAGTATTTTAAGGGTTCCTTCACAAGTTTTCAAAAGATAAAGCGTTATATAATGTAAATATTATGGACTTTTAATTTTTAGTAGGACACTAGAATCACTAACTAAAGACCTATCAGCTATACAAGCCCGACGTTATTATCTTTAGCTAATCATGAGTTAGGAACACGTTACTGTGTGTTTTCAGTCAATTTTTAACGAACAAATCCTTTTTTTCCTTAGTTTTTAATAAAAAATCAATTTCTTCTACGTCTAAAATCTTTGAGTTTTTAAAAAACTTCTTGGCAAGACCTTTAAAATACTTTCAGAAAAAATCTGAAATATACGAATCGATGCAGTTTCATCGCCTCTTTCTAACGGTGAGAACCGCAGCTGTCTATCTTGTTCCTATCAAAAGCTATTCTAAAAATACTCACCCTTTTTTTATTTTGAAACCGATATTAGTTGAGTTCTTTTCATATTCATTCAATAGACAGTTTACAAAATGTATATGTTGACATATGTAATTTTCGTACTGTTGAGATTACATCAATGAGACTTCAGAGTTCGAAGCCATTTCACGATGTAAGAACAAACAATATTTTCAAGGAATAGTGTTTGGGCATAGTTCGAATCGTCGTTTTATTTTAAATGAGATATGAATTAATCAAATGCATCGAAAATTCTTTGATTTTACTTAATGAAAAATCTCTTTACTTTGTAACCATATGTATTCTCTTATCTTCCATTGATAGCAAAACTTAATTGAAATGGTTCAGATAAAATACAAACTGATAAATCTTGACAATTGTTGCTCAATGGAGATCGATGTAATTTGAATTCTGTCTCATGATAGTTCAGTTTTTCATGAAACAGTATCAGCAAAATTTTCCTCTGATACGCTTGATATATTTTCTATGAGTTTACGACTTACATGCATTTCAAAAAGAGTTATACTCTCTTTCAATCCAGATATCATTACAAAATATTTCATATGAACAGAAACTGTAAATTCATTAATCCCATATTTAATATTTGGTTTTTAGATGGCTACGACGCATTTAAGACTGCTCATTCAGCAACGGAAATAATTCAACTAGAAATGCTTCAGATACCACGCAATATCCAAAATGCTCTGGATCTGCTGGGCGGAACCTATTCGTCGTCAATGATTAACGATATGCTGCCAGATGTGTTAGAAAATATTAAAGATTCAGGAAACAAATGTGTCAAAGAGGCAAACAAAACTGAGAATGAATTTTCAAAGGTGATGTCACTTATTGGAGAAGTAATCGAGGTGACGGTAACTACCCAGTCAATTCATGAAAGTGAAATTCGTAAGAATATGGACAAACTTGCAGTATTACGAAAGATGGAGGATGATATAAAAGCGGAGGAAAAAATTCGTGTTGAACAGTACAATGAAGCAAAAGAAGCGGCAAAAAAGGCCGAAGAATTCTATTATCAAGCTATGAATGAGATACCGACAAGCTTCGAAGCAATGCTCCAGGAAATTCCCAGACTCTTAATAAACGCAATTCCTGCGATTGCACTAACTAAGTTTTTTCCATCCATGGGAGGAATACCTGCTATGGCGGGTGACTATAAGGGTAATGCTGGATCCACGGGAGGAGTAGCTGTTACGATGGGCAACCATATCCATAAACCTGGATCCATGGGAGGGCAGCCGTCTATGATGGACAACAACCAACATTATAATGACAGTCCAGATATGCCAATGAATTCTGCTACCAACTCAACGCAATCCGTCGGTTATTCCCAAACACTTCTGCTGGCGAATCAATTTTCTGAGGTACTGCAATCAGTTTTAGGAGGTCTCTCTAAGAATCTTCAGAACAGTACCCTATTGAAAGATTTCGTGAAAAGCTGCAGCACATTTGAACACATTATCCTGTCGCTAGGCGATAATTCTGCAAAGGTGGAAGTACTAAATCTGATCCGACGTTCAGAAAATATTACAGATACTACATTAACTGGCTTCAATCAAAAGAAATCAGGCAAAGCGAAAAGCAGCACGTTGGTAAAGCAATTACAGAAAATTGCTGAAGACCTCAAACCACTCCTATCAGCAGCTAGATATGTCAATCCCACGCTTGCAGCAGACAATATTATGAAAGTTGGAAATTCAAAGGATTCTCATAGTATACAATCATCGAAAAATGAATTATATAAAGCTCGACTTGCTCAAGCCAATTCGGTAGAGATGAAACGTATTCAAGACAAACAGGCTCAAGAACATTTAGCACTGGTCACCGAAATGCGCCATTTGAGTAGCCAAATGGTTGGTATTAATTTTACCACCATTAATTATGAAAAAATTGTTGAAATGCTTCAAGAGACACTTGTATTGCTTTCTCGACTGCGTGAACAATGGAATCACTTCGTTCGCTTTTACTCTCACATTTCGAATCAAATCACAAGTATGGTTGATGGGTCATTGAAAAGTTTCCTGAAAGCATCAGCAAAGGGAACTCACGCAGAGAGAAGCAAACGTAAGGAGCTTGTTAACTATCTCAAAGGAGACGCATCTAGTGTCCACCATATGGCTTATGTTATTTATGTCATGCCCCGCACCTAATATGAAGTATCAAGTCGATATTTGTTGGATCGACTTGCAGGTCTTAGTGAGATGCTCACAGTTCGTAATGATGAAGAACGGACTGTAATGATGAAAAAACTCGCAGATGAAACGAAATCAGTCACTCAACAGGTTGAAGCACTCATCCAAGAACAACAGAAAAAAATTAATGAAGCTGTGCGTAAGCAAGAGATAGAAATCCGCAAAGTGATCACCAAATCAGGTGACAAAGGAGCAACTGATCTAGCTGCAATCCAGAAAGGCAAGCAGATGTCCCGTACTGATAATCCATGTGGAAGGCCACGTATCCAATAAATCAACCTTTCTTCACTCAATTTTCCTTTTTTGTCTAAGTTTAACAAGAACGATTTACATAAACATTTTTATCGCTATGATTATTTATTGATCTTTGAATTCACTTTTATTTAACACAGCCATACATATTCTTCTGTAATCGCCCGTCATTCAGTGTTCTGATTTTCTCGTCTTATGGCTAAGCTGACTTTTCGTTTTATTTCTTATCACTTTTTTGTATTTTCTTATGTTAAGTCCTTTACTCTACCATTTAAAATGCTTATTTACATTACAACAACATATGCATGTGACTAATCGATCTTCTCAATACTAAAGAAACTGTGGTCTAGTCATAGAAATCTTCCTTCATCGCGTAACATTCAGCTCGAATGCAACTATTAGCGAGCTTTTCTCAACGCAGTCGTGAAGTTCAGTGAATCGCTCATATATATTTGATTTCAAGAAGAAATACGGCAACGGAATGAATAATTTGCATTTGTATTGAGTTCAATAGACTTTGACGACCGGTAAATTGCTCAGAAACTGTTCGAAATGTTGAAGTATTCTTTTCAAAGCAACCTATACGTATGTCAATCGAACATTATTACTTTGACTATACAAATTTGACTAAATATTGATCTATTTGTATTTTCAGTGCATCAATTAGAAATACAGGCAAATATTTATTAAAATGAAAAAGCACTTGTCGCTGTTTTTTCTGTATAAATACGACTCAACTATCTGTTTGCGCATTTGTATCGAAGGCTTAGAGCATTTACAACTTGGTTTCGAAGGTAGGTTATGGTATCCAGGAGCATAATCAATCAGTTAAGTAATTAAATAGTAAAGAAGAATAATGGTTTTGACAACTATTTAAAGAAACCTCGAAATAGTAAAATTATAAATTGAAAATAAACACAAGATAATATTGGCTTGATAATCATTTTTCAGTGCTTGATGTTAGATTTTGTTAAGCAATAGTATAAATGAGCTTAAAATAAAGTCGTTTCTTTCGTATGGAATGAGAAAAAGACATCTAAGTTTGAATATTTGTACTCATCGTTATTTCCCTGTTTAATAGACTTTACAAAAGTTTTTATTATTTACATTCAATCAAACACAGCGATGTTTCTATATCTTTGTCTCGTTTTGAAAATGGTGATAACAATCACTGATAGGCATGACATGGATACTTTGATACTTGAAGCTATTCTCAAAGAAGGCAAATATTGAGTTTCAGAAAATAAAGCAGACTACGCTGTTATCCAAGGTGATGGCAATTTTGTTGTTTATGTTTCAAACCAATTTCGTCCAAAAAATGAGCTCTGGTGTTCGAACACTAGCTTCAAACCACACTTCGTTGGTCCATATCAATTAGCCATGCAGAATGATAGGAATCTTGTTTTATATGATTGCAGATCTTATTCTGTATGGAATTCTAATACTGAACGTTCTCTTCGAATCCTTCAGTGACGATTATGTTCTACTATAAAGTACCATTTCAATGAAACAATAAAATATTTCATGAATTTTCTATCTAAAACACATTGAAGAGATTAAAGAGATAAATGTTCAACGTTCTCATTTTTTCTAAAGAAAAAAAACGTAAAATACTAGTGCATGTCTATCTCTAGGAGGTCTTGATATGAGCTCGATCATCAACAACGAAATAGTTTCGAAGCAGAATACAGAGTGCTTCATTTTCTCTTGTTGGTCAACCGGACATCTTTAGAATCGAGCACTGCAAGAATTCAAACAAATACAGGAATTTAGAGAATTATTACGTGTTCGTATTACTATAGACGCAACAAAGAAACATGCAAAATTAGTAGAAAGTTGATATGAAGAATTAATAAAAATAAACGGAGATAACCAAGCGAAAATTTCATAAGATTTCAAAAGAAAGAATGAATCAACACCTGACTTTTATTCTTTCTATTCGTTTTACTAGTGTACTGTGCATTTTTTGCATGAAGTGGCAAATATCAAATTGGTACAAATTTTGAAGTCTACTTGTCAAAATTATTTAAAATTTCAATTCTTGAAAATTTTGAAAATGTTCATAAATTTACAAATTTTAAAATTCTTACAATTTTATGTGTCCATAAATAAAACTATACAAACTTTTAGACACTTCCACTTGAACTAAAATGAGGAATGAAAATCAAAATTTGACTTACGAATCATATACTTTTAGCAGAAATCAGACGTTTATTCATACTATACATTTTTAAAATGTTGTCAGAAATGAGAAATTTATTGACACTGCATTTCTAAAATGTACCAGAAAAGCAGAAATCAGAACTTTACTTACATTAGGTATTTTTGGATTTCAGAAATATATAATAGGAGAAAATTTCTGATATCTGTTATATTTTAGAAATGTATAGTGTGAGTAAATTTCTGATTTCTGCTTTTCTGATACTCATTAAAATTGATGGATAAGAGTGAATATCTCAGGGTGGGCGTGGGTGTAAGCTTTGCCTTCATCTCACCCACACTCACACCCACACCCCACACCCACACCCCACACCCCACACCCACACCCATCCTAGGGATTGATTGCAGTTGCGTTGTCGTCTTATGATGATGATGAATGGAGCAACGCCGTCTGATGAGACAATTAAGCAAGTTCGAAACTGGGTGTGGGTGTTGGCATGGATGAGTAGATCTTCTCTTTATTCACACCCCACACCCACACCCCAAGGAAATCATCCATTTTCATTTAAATCCAACAGTTTTTTTTAATCAAATTTGTGTTTGAAGTCTAGATTGCATGTATGTATAGACATAAAATTATTAATTGTTCATTCGTTTAAGATAATGAATATGATTCAACATTATTCAAAACAACATTTATTGATGCATCACCAGCTAAATCGCTCCTTAAGCCACCAGTAACTAACACGTTTCCATTTAAGACTGATAATTCATGGCGATATCGTGCATTATTCATACTACCAGCAGTTGTCCAAGTTCCTGTTGATGGTTTATAAAGTTCAGCACTATTCAAATAACAACTACCAGCAAATCCACCAGTAACTATCACTATTCCATTTGTTAATACGGATGCTTTGTGAAAAGCTCGTGCATTAATCATACTACCAGTCGCTTTCCAAGTTTTTGTTGATGGATCATACAACTCAGCACTATTTACAGAAAAGGTACCATTGTGTCCACCATTAACTAACACTTGTCCATTTAATAATACAGATGCTGTATGTGAATATCGAGTATTATTCATACTACCAACCGTTGTCCAAGTTCCTGTTGATGGATCATACAACTCAGCACTATTTAGAGAAGCACTATTATTGTTTCCACCAGTAACTAAAACTGTTCCATTTTGCAATACGGATGCTGTGTGCCAAAATCGTGGATGATTCATACTATTGATCGTTGTCCACGTTCCTGTTGATGGATCATACAACTCACAACTATTTAGAGGACCATAATGATATCCACCAGTGATTAACACTGTTCCGATTTTTAATACTGATGCTGTATGATCCATTCGTGCATTAATCATATTACTAGTCATTGTCCAAGTTCCTGTTGATGGATCATACAGCTCAGCACTATTTAGAGCTTTGCCATTATATCCACCAGTAACTAATATTTTTCCATTTGTTAATGAGGATGCTGTATGGGATTGTCGTGTATATTTCATACTACCAGTCATTGTCCAACTTCTTCTTGATGGATCATACAACTCAGCACTATTTACAATATAATTGCCATCATATCCACCAGTAACTAACACTTTTCCATTTAGTAATATAGATTGTGTGTGAATAGTTCGTGCACTATTCATACTACCAGTGTTAAGCCATCCTAAAAAAACCATTCGAATTTATTCAAATCGACAGAAAAACAGCAGAGACTTCGTTCGTATAGTTATATGATTTCCTGAGATCTCATGAAATCTATTAAATAGTGTTTCTGCTGATAACTGTACCGGACAAAAGCAAAATGTAAGATACAACAAATTTAGAATTCGAGCGCCACACAATTTCTGGAGGGTGTGGATGTGAGGATGAGTAAACAAGTTGATGATCTCTTCATCTACATTTGCAACTTCACCTACGTGTACCCACGATATGAATATCTATCACCCCATCTTAGTCCTCTAATACCACATCCCTAATGGAGAGAGAATCCAAATAGAATACATGTGAGAAAGAAAAGGAACGAAAAGAAAAAAAAATTGAATTCACAGTATATCAAGGATGTCCCATAACAACTGAGGATAATTTGTTATTGATAGTTTCCATACTTTTACTAGACCTGTAGAGCTAAAATTTTTATTATATATATATATATGTATCTAATCAAGATCTTTTATTTCTCCAAGTTTCGGCTCTGTAATTAGAATAAGGAGAGAACATTCTTTGGCAAGACTGAAATACATAAATTTTCGTGTTCGATTTTCCAATATTTTCAGTACGTATGAACATGCCGTTCATTATTTTCGCGTAATTTTCTATCAAAAATTTTCTCCATGCTTTTCTAATTTCTTGTTCTAATTCGCGAATGATGTGGTAAACACTTTCGCACGTATTTTTCTTTCCGTGCTTCCCATAAATTTTCTATTTTCCATACATTAGCACATTTAGCAAGCAATTGGTCTGTTAAGTACATTCTTTGTCGTGTCTCATCAGATGAAGTACGTTGTTGTTTTAGCTATTTAGTAACATTATTTGGTACATGTGATAGAAGAAGACATCGTGATGATATTGCACCCGAAAATATTACACTCTTTGAAAATTTATCTGTATGTGCGTTGAATTCGCTTCAATTTATTCGCCTTCGTTGACTCATACACCATATTTTCTTTTGTTTTAAAAACCTTGAAGATGAAATAACTCTGAGAAATCAAAATTCACAACATAATTCCATATTATTTTTTAGAATTTTTCCTAACACCAAATTTTGTTCTTCAGTTTTCTGCACATTTAATACGTTTCGATGCATTGAACTTTTAAACGATGTAAATTGTTCTCTGTTTAGAATAACATCAGTTTTTCTAATAAACATCTTTTTGCAAATTAATATAGTAATTAAGATTTTGTTGAAAGTTAGGTGCTGTAATTGTTGCGGAACGACCAGATCTTTTTAATATTCGTGACACTCAGACGTGCAATTAATTATATTTTAATGATGGTGAATTATCGTAACTTTGAATGAAGAGAACCATACGAACAACGCTCCATGTTGTATTCAAACGTTTTAAATTCAATACAAAATTTCTAAATTTTTTTCTAATGTGGTGACTGATGGACATTTTAGATAAAATTTGTTATTAAATGCAAGCGATTCTACATTGAAATGTACCTCTATATGTATCAATAAACAAAATTTAGTCACTTGTATGCAGATACCAATATCGCTCACTAATTCTCTCTCTTATATAAATTTGTTTGTATATGCGTATGTATGAATTAGTCATACAAGAATATTGCCTTGTATATTGAAAATAGTAAAAAATAGAATACGAAAAATTTATGAATTTCAGTCTTGTCAAGGTATGTTATCACTAGTTATAGATATCAATAATAAATTATCATCAGTTATTATGGGACATCCTTTATATGTTTAATTCAACTGAGCTTCTGATGTCTATAGATAGAGAACTGCTAAATCAACTACACACGGACAATAGTACAAATAGAGCAGCTTTTCTTATTGTTTTTAGATAAAATTAGTGCGGAAACTTCTTCGAGTACACTATGTACATTTGAAAAAGATCTGGTAAAGAAAGAAGGAGGTGCAATAGTGAAATATTCGTTGTGCTATGGTGATTTCAATGTCTTTGAATGCATGTAAAATAAAGGAGTCAATATCTTGCAAAATAAATTGTCTCGCCTTTGAGTTGAAAAGAATATCGACAATTATACCTGCAATATTCGTAACGTTAGCGGTGGGTCTTGATCCTAAAACAGAGCCAAGAATGATTGCACCGATAAACAGAATAATCAATAAGCAAATCAGAACGACAAATCTCTTCTTGTGATACCAGCGAAGTCTTGTAAAAAATAGAATGAAAACTTCTAATAAAAGTACAATTAGGAAAGAATGTAGTTAGACTTACTCAATTTTTGGATAAAGACGTGCACCTAGATATAGAAATACTATTATTTCAAAGTAAATGCTTGGAAAACTTTGAAATACCTTCGAATGGAGGTTCAAGAAGCATTTCTTTTGGTTTGATCTGTTTCAAATGAATGATATGAAGATCAGACGCTGGACTTAATTGTGATTGAACTATCATTTGGGTACCCGGTAGCAGAAGAATTTCATCTTCCGAAACGAATTGTGAATGGGAATATATTGCCCGACCATTAATAGCTTCCACAGAGAACAACGTTCTCTTACCCGTATCGCCCAAGTACATATTGTTTTCAAGCACGGCCAATGAAGTTGTACAAGATGAAAATGCCCACCAAATTACTGATGTGCCAAGTGGAAATTGTGCACTTAAATCCATGGTCACTCCTCGCCAAATGGTTGATGATGGAGCGCATGGTAATTTGGTCAGTGCAGTTAAAAATAGTTTTAGATATTTGAAATAAGGACGAAGATTCTCACGAGTGTCCTTTTTGAGGGTACAATTGAGCATTGAATAAAGACTTTGTTGATTTTCTGTCCATTCAATTGTGTAGAGGCGAATTGCAGCGCTTTCATCAATTGTCAATCCATCGGGTGGTTGCTCGGAAGTTTCATTCAAAGCTAGTTCAACGTAGTACGACAAATTGGGAATAATACTGGTTAGCGGAGCACATGCTTTGACAAGTGGCAGTAATGGCTCTTCAGCGTACCCAACAATAGGACCAAGGTTTGCTGCAATATCATTGATGATGTTCGAAATTGTCAACGTTGATCCTTCAGTGACAGCTTCGACCAGTCGACGATTTTTTATTATAGTGTTATTTGGTGTATTATTAGAATCCTCCACAACCATCATCTGTTGATTTTGATCGAGTATTTCTTCTCTATTTTTGTTAAGACATGACGCAACAAACGTTGTTGGGGAATTAATCTGGATATTGATACCGTGATTCATTATATCTTGTAGATCACACGTTTTTCCAATACTGAGCTTGACTGTTGTGTTGTCAGTCTGAATGCCAACATCCTTGGTCACCAAAGGTCGTCGATCATTCGTTATTTCGTCATCAAGTTCGATTTCTGATAGTTCAAACTGAAGATACTTATTGTTCATCGCTACTTTTCTCTTTTTATTATAACTTTCCATCATCTGGTCCTTTATGATGCGTATTGGTGCTTGAAAAATGAAAACCAATAAATTTTCATGGTAATAGAGTCAAGTGGCGATTAGTAAAAAGCAAGAATTGTTGATGAATTTTCAATACAGAAATAACAGATTGCAACTGTAAGGAGAATAAAAGCGAACACGGATGCTCAATTCGTAATAGATTTTTCCAGGTGCATGTCTCAAACAGAAAATATTTTGAAAGAAGCAGTTAAGTTCAATGAATTTCATAGGACAGCTGATAGCAGCATCAAAAATAAACTTTTGAAAATTAGTATTCTAGATTTATTTGACACTATGAATCAATAGCTTATTTTCAATGACGAGTAGTATATCAGTGAAATTTATCATACTGGAGTGACTGCATCAAACATTTGAATCTAACTTTCGAATGCATTAGTAAAAATTTCTTGTCATAGAGATAGCAGTACTCAAGTCAGTACAAATTCCAAATACTGCAGTGATACAAAACAGAACCTATAAATTAGCATGCAGCACCTGTCTAATACATTCGACACGATGAGATCTATCGGTGGATCTCACTATACATTAACAAGAAGCTTAATAGAAAATAATTTTTTTCGCTTTTTCTTAGACGGCAGATTACTAATAATGTGTACTCTGCTTTGTCTTCACGAATTTTTGAATCATTTACTGCATAGCGTGATGTTTCTCGATAAAATAATCAAGACAATAACATTTACCAGAATCAGAACAGAAGGTTTTTATTTTCTTTGCTATTGCCAGGTTCACTTCCCTTGACTGTTGTGACCTGATTTTCTCATAGCGATTAGCGCAACGTCTTCCGACATCGCGAAAAGATTCTTCTTTTTCGTCATGCTTGTGATCAGCGAGTTTGCGCCTCGTTTTCGCGAAACTGGAGCATGGCCGCTTCGCTGGTGGCATAATTTTCCTTGTAAATCAAATAGCTATTTACTATTGCTGTCCCAAAACTCGATTCATACCTTGTCTTCCTTGGCTATAGTCTACTACAACTTGTGGTTTCGTAATACGTTCATTTTGGATATTAGTTTTTTCAGTGTCTACCACAGAAGCTATATGATATGGTCTAGTAGAGATCATTAAAACATCTTTTTATATCTGCCCAAATGATCAATTTTGATGCTATCTTTATTCTGAAGCCCGTAAACTTCACCGCAGCGCAGCTTCTTTCTGAAAAACTTCCTTGCTAGATCCCACACGACTACTTCTCAATAACTCAATAAGATACGCATCATGTTCAATAAATTCATTACGACTGTTTGAGCATGTCCAAAAACCTTTCATAGGATCTTAATCAACAGTATAAATTACAAAATTTTGAAGTACATCCATTAGTAGCCGCTAGCTTCTCTACTTTGACACCACATTCAGGGTGTGGAGCCAAGAAAAAGCAAGCCCACCCACACCTTCATCATCCGTAACTTCTTCGTCAGAACTTCCAGATTCAAGGTACATTGTATCACAATCAGTACCCAAATAGCTCACTTCATTGGATGAGCTGACATTATCTTCCGTAGTGGTTTCTTCAAACGATATGTAAATTAGTCCGAAATTTCAATCACTTTTACACATAAAAAAGTCAAAAATGAGAACAAGGAAGAAAAAGCTAGAACGTTTGTTCTGTTTTTCTGTTTGTACTACCTATGATGTGTAAAAGAATGAGAAAGAAATTTGAGGAATTTTCCAGTTTATCGAAAAAAATGACTCGTTGCGTAATGATACAAAGAAGAGAACGACGAATAATCGGTAGAAGACGATGAAAGGTCACTAAGCGTATTTATTAGAAGATACCTATCTATAGAAAGGAATTTCTCTGAGAATTTTTCAAAGAAAACTAAATCGTATCGAATGTGCTACGATGGAATTATGATAATTTACAAAGTCTAACAGATAAAGCAAAAATAGATGATAAAAGTTCGATAGAAAACAACAATGAAACTTGTTTTATGTTTTACACAGCAGTGATATACTAGAAGAAATTTTGGAACATGAAAAGTCTTTCCCTCGACAAATATTGTTCTTTCAAGTATTTTTTGGAATATTTTTTTCTAAAATTGTTTTCTTTACTTGTGTCTCTAGTCAGTTTGGTTAATTTTCAGTGGGTGCAACCAAAAATAACATATTCTCAATAGAATAAATCAAGCATTGTAAATGTAATGTCTGCTGCTTCGCTATGGTTTTCAGTGAACTTCTATTTAAAATATTACAAACAAACGATAACAAACATAAGTCTGAACAACAAAAACAGTTTTTCTAGTTCAAAAAGAAATCGTCGAAAGTATTTTCTGAATAATTACTCTTCAAGTTTTGAAATGAGTACTTTTGCAACTTAAAAAGGTTCCTGCATTGTGTCAAATCACTAAATGATATACGGTACTGAAAAAAGCAGGAATATAACTAGTCAAAATTTCTATTAATTTTTACATTTGTGAGGTAAAATTCTACCGATAAATCAAGTCTACTTTCTAATCAGATCATTTCATCTGGAACTAATATTAGGACCTACATATTTTCAATTCGATTTATCGGTCGAATCTCAGCTCGACACAGTGTCACAATTATAAATAGTGCTTACCGTAAAATAATATCAAAGAAGATCAAAGTTACACTTGTTGTGAATCGCAGTGAAGGTAAAAATAACTAAACAAATGTACAAAAGTCACATGCTTTTATCTATTTTGCATTCCTGTGATCACTCATCCATATTTTTTTTCACCAAGCAAATAAATCAGCAAGCACATACAGAGAAAAGACTATGACTAACCCCTTTTCTTTTCCTACACATAATCTACAATTGATGTATAAAGAAAAGAAAGAACGATTATATTGAGTCAGCTCTGTCACATGAACAAAACATGTGCAGGTAGTGGTATTGGTAGTATCAGATATGATAGTTTTATTTCATGATTTTTGAGTGCATCTATGACAAAAATTCAACAACAATCCATTTTTTGACCCATCAGATGGCAAATAAATCTAAATGATTTCAAAAAATCACCAAGATATAAATTTATTTCGATATGAATAGACAAAAAAAACGAATTATCATTTCCTCTACTGAAAGGAGGGTCTTATACAGGGTGAATTAACTTCGTTCGTTCGCACAGACCGAAAACAAGCTTTTTTTGACCTCTGATATCATAGATCTTCCAACGAAACTTAACAGCCTCTACCATTGGATCAGTCTATAGTTTGTACTCATAAACCAATCAGATGTCTACTTTCTCTGGATTCCAGCCAATAAGATTTCGAAAGTTGGACTTTGGGTCAATCATAGGTTTGCACAGTCTCATCACCGAGGAATCAGATTGAGAGTGTGAAGTGTTCGCTAAGTAGACCTGTTATTTGTCTTCTAAGTAATTAAATTTGGACGACTGAAGAATTATCAAAGGAACGTTTGAAGATTTTGGACACAACAGGCAATTTATCAATGCATGGATGTTCGTTTGGTTTTTGGGATCGTCATCGCAAGTGGATTATATGTTGTATTTTTGGAAGGACTAAATCTCAGTTATAGTCGGTTGTCCGCTGGACGTACACGTTGTGGTATCTGATTTCAGACTTTTAGAATAGGACATTAGAGGTGGACGTTGAGAAGGCATATATGAAGATCCTAATACTTACTTCTTTCGGATTAGATAGTGACAGGCGATTTGGGGTTGCTGTCCTCGTTGGCATTGGTGTCTAAGACACTCATGGATGTTGAAAGCATGAGGAGCCGAGAAATTCATAGGTGCCTGATCATGAGTAGTTCAGGTATTGACAGATTTTGCAGTTGGTGAACTAAGAAACATTGGTAAATCGTATCATTCACTGATGAATTATTTGTCATGAAAATTTGTGTACATTTATAACTTTTATTGCAAGATTTGAATAACTGTAGTTCATAGAGAGAAAAAACAGGTTGATATATCGAATGAAAAAAATCAAACAAGTGGAGAAGAATAAATGCTTTTGATTTTGCAGATCATAACCAAGTTGAAGAATCATAGAAACTGAATTCGTCTAAGCAGTCAATGGAAAATGTTTTCGCGTTATTTGTGCAATCATATTGAGTCTCTTTAGTTCTTCTAAGTTGAGCTGCTGACGGTTTTATTTGAAAACTTCTGAATTCGAAAGAACGCATGACTAGTAAATCATCAAGACGTTTTACACAAGATAATGGAACATAAATTGATGCAATTTCGACTGGACCACGTAGCATGACAAGATCAATTACAGCTTTGCTCAGTGTTTGACCTAGACTTTTGTGAGTCATCATACTATAGGCGGGAATCAAGAGAAGAGCTTTTCGTTTAATCGATATTTTCGGTGTTCTTTTGGTTATTTTTGCGACTTTAGTAATATTCTCGGGAAGAAGCTCCTTTGCATCAAATAGAACTGTTTGTTCACTAATGGGTATTAAGATGATTTGGATCGTAGTTCTACTAGTTCGGAATCCAAATTGCAATTTGGAAATCCTACCAAAGCATATTTTGATTGTATTATAAACTTCATATTTGTTGGAAAGATCTAGTCGTGAAATAGCTTATTTAATGAAGATTTCTCATATATAAGTTGACGAAATATTCTACGTGTTCTGTTGGATAGATCGAGCTCGGTAGCAATGTTGTCGATTAATAAAACTGGCATATCAGATACAAGAGGTAAATAGCCCGGCAGATGCTCTTTTTTATTGTCAGGTAGTTTCAAAATTTCTTTACGTAACCGCAAGTCTTCTATAGCTTTTCCTTGAATATAATCTTGAGCAATGCATACGATTAGTTTCGGAGCCTGTTAAAAAATATATTATGACTGTGAGAAAGAAAATATCGTACGTACCGCAATTCCATGGTTTTTTGTTTTAACAATGCTTGGAGTTTTGGATTTCCTATGACACATGTGCGAAGAAATTCATAATCTTTAATAGTCGATTGTCCATTCCTTAATCTATTTAAAAGCTCCAAATATCGTGTATCTTCCGTCCGCATTTGTTGGGGTGTGGGTGTGTAGGTGTGTGGGTGTGGGGTGTGAGTGTGGGTGGATGGGTGTTGTCAGTCTTATTTTTACTCACACCTACACCCTATTTTTACAGACGGACTTCAATAGCATTGTTGAAAACTAAGCCCTTTAACCGAAATGCAAAAGTTTAGGCTGTTTTCTCTCTTCAGCAAAAGTCATGAATGATGTGTGTTTCAATTGTTTGAATTTTAGTTCGACACCATTCATTTCGTTTTTATAAAGACATATCAAAATAAAATTCTGTAAAAAGACCGTTCAAGTATTGGACAATCTAACAATTCGAATCACTCAACAACTCGAAGTACTTAAAAAAGAAATGCTTCGTAATGTTTTTCTGGACAAAGAAAACAGGTTAAATTTTGTATTAGGGTTAAAGGCCTGAGCTTTCAACAATGCCATTGGAGTTCGTCTGTAGAAATAAAAACTTGGTATATTTACCTATCATTTAAAAATATAGTTGATAAAGTCAAATTAAATAGCAAAAATATATGAAAAATTTAACTGTAAGGAACTTTTGGGACACCTTGTATATACGATGACGTCATGACAATGATAGAACGAAAAAGATGATCTTTGAAAGATGACGCCACCTAGCAAGTTTGTCATATACTCAGTTTACAAGAGATAATCTACAAGTCTGCTTTTGTGGAAAGGTTTGTATTCTATGGCAACAAAAGTATTATCATCTAGCGTCCTCTCGTAAATTTGTCTTCGGTCTAGAGGAGTTACGCAACATGGTTCAATGGCGATTTTTTGTGTGTACATGAAAGTATGTGCAGCTTATCTCAACCATACCAGACGATATCGTCAAATTAAAGAACAAACCTTTTTCGTTCTCTTCTCGTTATTGATCGAAAGAAATGAGTCACTTTTTTTTTCCTTTCCTTCACATATATACGATCGATTACACGACGATGTTACTAAC